>VNJY01001445.1:0-100590 GCA_008042715.1 Drosophila bocki | reverse complement strand
ATAATTGTAAAATGTAAGCAGTCTGGCTGAGTTATTTTAAGGCTGTTGATGTGATAAAACCCAAGCAGAGATAATAATGAATGCTATCTCTAGAAACAACTTAATTGTTTAAGCATTAAAAGAGTTGAGAATAGCTTAGTCTACATTGTTGATAAGTTTAAGCTTTCGCATAAAGTGTTTTGTTTATCTTTTGCACAGTCTAATTAATTTATAATAACTCTTTTTCAGCGTTCCCATCATTAAGATCGAGGGACCTTTGATCATAGTTCAGCTGCTAGAAACGACTCTTCTCACCTTGGTGAATTATGCCAGGTAAGTTTACCTCCTCTTCTCTTATCTGGAAATTGCCTAATAGTTCCCCCTTCTCCCCCTCGCACCCTGCACCAGTTTAATGGCCACGAATGCAGCCCGATATCGCATGGTAGCTGGCAAACATGTCAAACTATTGGAATTTGGATTGCGTCGGGCCCAGGGACCGGATGGCGGTCTATCCGCATCGAAATATTCCTATACAGGTAATAAAAAAAAAATAAAAAGTGAACTTTCACACGACCCACACTTCATGGGTATGGGTTCTATATAGAGCCGTGACAAGTAAGGTCAAACGTGTGCGATATAAACATTTTTTTTCGGCATTGCCAAATTGCATGCAGACAGCTCATTATCAATTAAAAATAATAGGGGAGTGGGGCAGCAGGTGGGCAGAAAGCTCTGGTAAAGTTTCCACAGTCAAAAAGTAACTTTTTAGGGGTGAAAATAAAGGGTTTATGTTTTTAGAAATTTGGATAGAAACGAGGTTTTATAGAAGTTTATAGGGTAAAGATTTAAAGAGTTTAGTAATGATTATAAAAATATTTTTAAAAAATGTATAATGGTTTGAAATCTTCCTAAAGTGTGGCTAAAAGTATATATAAAAATATTTTACAAACTAAATCGGTGTAAATTGTTTTTTTTACAATTTAAATATGTTAAATTAAACAGAAAACTAATCTTAAAATTATAAGGATTTAGTTTCGTTTAGCTGAGATTTGTAATCACTTAAAAATGTCTCTAAAAGTATGCAATAAAATATATGGATGTATATCGATAGGAAATATCAATATTATTACCAAAATATCGTAAACTTCGATATATCAAAATTTTAAATATCTATAAAAATCTCCTATTATGTTAAATTTTTGATATAATTGATTTAAATTTATATTCATCATTTTAAAAAATATATTTTGCTACCCCTTTCAAAACTTCCTTCCCAAACAGTAAGTTTCCCAAAACCCCCACATAAAAAAAATAATTACAGGGTATCTACGAACCCTAATAGCCACCTTATCGTCTCACAGCTTGATCGTTCGAAAATACAACAAAAAAAAAAAAAAGTAGAGAAAAAGGAAGTATAGAAGGTGCTTTTCATATTGTTTTGTGCCAGACTTTTTTATGATGTGCATGCATGCAAAGCACGTGTCACTGTCAGAAGCTCTGCCTGCCTGCCTCTGTGATTTCCGATTTCTCCATCGGCTCCTCCTCTTCTCAAGGCCCCTACCGAAAACTATGAGTAATTCTGCGCCTTCACCAAGGCTTCCGTTTCTCCTCCATCGAGGCTTCTCCTCGTTTGCCCCCGCAGAAGTTCAAGAACTCTTGTTTATGTGTTAAACTAAATGTGCCCCCCGAAGGCAGTAAAAATTCGCAAAGTGGGTGGCACACGCAACGCCGCCCACATAGGAAATATTGGATGGATATTGGAGGGTGTCCATGTATAGGGAAAAGGTAAATTCGGTGCCAGGCACCCAAACAGAAATCGAGCGAGGGAAAAGTACACACATATTCCAGCAGAGTCTTTCAATTGGCGCTCACACATCGTAACTTGCTCCAAGTTTTTAATGCGTTCCTGGGATATATCCTTATATATGGGAGTATCACTCCCCCGCCGGAATCGATGGAGGGCTTCGCGTGCGCGGCGTGACTCACGCCGTCGTCCAGTTGGCGTCAAGGTTCCGCTGTCAAGGCTTCCCTTTTTTTTTTTTTTTGTAAGAAATGAAAGGGGAAGGCTAAAAAATTGAAATGTTTGAGTCGGAATTTCCGTCAATAATGGCGCAATATGGTGATGTAAGACCATTAAGGTGATATTTAAAACTTGGGAACTTATTTAATTAGGTTTTACAGCTGTGATTTTTACGGATTTTGAAATGGGAAAAGTTTCAAATTAAAAGCAAGAACGGGCACCAAATGCCAAAAAAAAAAAAATGGAAATTTTAATTTATTTAAAAATATTTCTTATAAACTAAAATTAGTTTGAATTTATTTGAAAATATTTTTTAAAAACTAAAATTAATTTGTATTTATTTTAAAATATTTTTTATAAAATATTAGAGCAAACCCAAATGCAAGTCTTCCTCATCCCCCGAATTCAGACTTGAGAATTCTAAGATGGATTCTTTGAAAAATAGCTCTTTAAACATTTTAAAATGTTCTTCTTTCCAGGTGGTTTTGATGGCACCTCCAATGTCCTGGCCGGAAAGCTCTTCAACATACCCGTAAAGGGCACCCATGCCCATGCCTATATCACTAGTTTTAGCAGCATTGGCGAACTTAAGACACGTCTCATTAAGCACAAGCAAACGGGTAAGTAAAAAAAAATCTATTAAAATTAAAAACCAATTAAGAAACGAGTTTTATTATAAAATCTTCAACAGGCATCATGGAGGATCTATTAGAGCACGCTGTGCGGCATCGTCAGATGCTATCCCATGTTCTAGACGTCTCCACGGAGGAGTCGAGCGAGGGTGAACTGGCGGCAATGGTGTCCTATGCCATTGCCTTCCCCGACGGATTTATGGCTCTTGTCGATACGTACGATGTTAAGAGGTATTTCGCTTCTAGGCAGATTCTCTCGGAACGGTTTTTAGTTATCAGAGTTTACGGTTTCGGTTGATCCTTTTGTTATTGTGTTGTGTTGTTTTTTTCCTCCTCCCCCTCGTTATTTTTGGATATATTTTGTAAAAGTATTTGAGACTCTCGAGACGTGCACCAGAAACTCCCCCAAAAAACAAACAGAAGTAACTATTAATTAAACAACTTTTTCTGTGAGATAATTCCCCATACATTTCTCCCAAGATTTTTTTTTTGTTTAAATTCATGCTAGAAATCATCACTTTCTTGTTTTTTGGTTTCTTTTTCGTTTGAGTAATAATCCAAAGTATTATCCAACAGCCGAGAAACAGAACAGGCCAGCTTAGAACCCAAGCTAATCAATGATATCAAGTCTGATAACAGTCCGCCAAAGCAAAAGCCATCGACAAATGGCCATCAAAATGGTCAGAGTAATGGCAAAATAAATGGACACAAGACCAATGGCCATCAGAATGGTATTATTGTTCAGAGTAAAGATACAAAGATACAAGATACTAAGGCCAACACAGCGACAGCAGCAGCAAAGACAACAACAACAGCCACAACAACAACGTCCAATGGGACGGCATACCTACCAAAATATGTCGAGAAGTCATTCAGGTAAATGTCGTTGATAAATCGTAAACAAAAACAAACAAAAAAAACGAATAAATGAATACAGAAAAAAAAATTGAATTTAAAGTATTCCAAAAATAGGAACCATTAAATGTATTTCTTTAATTTGAAACGATTTTGTTCATTTGTTCATTCATTATAAACTAACATTCACATATTTTCTTACGCTAATTTCTGGGCTTTCAATCAGACTTTACATTATTTTTATACATCTAATGCTATAACTACATATTTATGGATTTCCCTGCATGTTGTTTCATCGAATACAAAATATATATTTATCCAAAATTGTAGCCACTAAATTCCAAAAATTATAACCCATCATATACAGGCATATATATGTGTATATTTAAGCTGATATATGTATATGTCCTATGCTTTGGTGTTTGAAATTAATTTAAAAATCAAAATTGGTACTCAAAGTCATCGCAATAATTGGGAAATATTGAAATATTCCTTTGGCAAAAAGACTAAGACAACCCGAACAGGTGAAGTCAATTTATTTGTATTTTATTTCCTTTGCTTTTTCCTACTCTCCCGCTTTCTAAACTTGCTTTAACACCTTTTTTTTCGCTGTGTATCTTTACTAAAATTCTCATTTTACATTTTTTGTGTTTAGCATTTACCTTTTTCTAACTCAATTTTGTTTATTATGCTTTTTATTTTCTCTTCCTAAATGTGAATGTGTGATAAAAAAAAAAAACATTAATCGAAACCCGAATCAGAATCAGAAACTCATAAATCGAATCGAAAAAAACAAACAAGAATTTACGAAACCTAACATAGTAAACAAATGACTTCCGGCACTATTTTGGCAGAGGTATGTAAAACACACGTCTTCAAGTTACAAAACAATTCGAACAATCAATCAACCAACAACATTATGATATTATAAACAGCAAAACACTATATCATATGGCATATATACTCACCACTCCCCCACTCGAAAGCAACAATTACTGAACAACAACAACAACAGCAAACCAAAGTTCATGCATAAATGATAAACCAAACCTATAACTCACACATAACAGTTATTAAGTCAAACAGAGTGAAATTTTAATAAAGTTATTACTTAAATTTATTTTAAAATGTCCTTAATTTAAAGGATTAGAAAACTTTTTTTATAAGTTATTTGTAAACTTCATACTCTTTAAATTTGAAGAATAAAGGGGCTCTTTAGTATAATATCATTTACTGCCTGTTTATCCTTAGAATTCTCAACTGGGTTTTGACGAAACAGTAAGATGAGTAACGTCCATATATTTAAATATTGACAAGCAAGCTAGCTCCGAAATTTTAAAGACAATGTAGAGCCAGTTAAAAATGTCCATGTTACAAAAAAAAATAATAAGAATAATAATAATAATAAAAAAATACAATAAAATAGTATGGAGTTACGCATCTTCTTATTAGATTGTTTTTGGTGCAACCTTATTGTTTTTGGCCAGTTTTTAATTATCAGAAAAGCATTTTCTCTTACAATTTAAATCTTTAATGACAGAATAAAAGTATTAAAAATAATAAACATAAGTAAAATCGATTTAATTAAATAATAACCTAAAGTAAAATGAAAAAAATATAATTTTAAACGTTAAAACTATACTTTAGGCACTCAAACTGAAAAAATAAATATAAAACTCAAAGGAAACATGCACTGGAATCACCTTAATGCTGTCATGGAATCTAACCCTATTATTGTCTTTGTCCCTCCACAAAAAAAAACTTCTGTTAACTTTTATTAAACATTTTTTCCCCTGTTTTGTTTTGTTCAATCTTTAACTCCCTCTTTTCCCCAACAACCCAAAGATATTGAAATGATTTTTTTTTTCTAATAAATTTCAAAAGAAACCTGGATTTTTTTTCTTAGTTTTTTAAAACTGTAAATAGTTATAAACTATATAGAAAAGCGTCCGAGAGAGCACACTGCATGGCTTGAAAATAAACTACAAAACCGAAAGAATTTTAACATTTTGTGCTGCTCTCAGTAAAATGAGAAATGAGAGATGATATTTCCAGGCAGATTGTTTTTGCTAGTGGCACTTGCAACCAACCAGTGGTTCTTTCAACACGTTTTTACTTAGCTCCACTGTTCCACACACCTCAAAAAGCATTTGTTTTTGTGTAATTCTCGCTTTAAAGTTTAAACTTAGTGGCAAAAGAAGATGATTGTATAGCAAAATGAGAGATATATTCTTTGTTGAATTGAGTTAAACCAAAAAAACCAAAAGCAGCACTTAATGAAGCTTATTACCAAAGTAATTACTAATCATTCTTGCCTTACTTTCTTCTCTTTAGGAGCGGTCTTCTCAATTTCAGTGCCGTGGCCTTGGCCCTCAACGATTTGGGTTATCATGCTTTGGGCATTCGAATTGATTCGGGAGATTTGGCATATCTATCCTGCTTGGCTAGGGAAACCTTCGAGAAGGTGGCGGAACGCTTCAAGGTGCCCTGGTTCAACAAGCTGACCATTGTGGCTTCGAATGATATCAACGAGGACACCATACTGAGTCTCAATGAGCAGGGACACAAGATTGATTGCTTTGGCATAGGCACTCACTTGGGTAAGTTAGTTTTGGTTAGTTTTTAGTTGCAAATAATTATTTTAAAACATTCTCAAGTAACCTGCCAGCGTCAGCCTGCTTTGGGCTGTGTCTACAAGCTGGTGGAGATCAATGGCCAGCCCAGAATCAAGCTTAGTCAGGATGTGGAAAAGGTTACAATGCCGGGCAACAAGAATGCCTATCGTTTGTACAGTGCCGATGGTCATGCCCTCATCGATCTGCTGCAAAAGGTCTCAGAACCACCGCCGGCAGTGGGTCAAAAGGTGCTCTGCCGTCATCCTTTCCAGGAGTCAAAGCGCGCCTATGTGATACCCTCGCATGTGGAGTCGCTGTACAAGGTGTACTGGAAGGCGGGCAAGATATGCCAGCAGTTGCCGACCCTGGAACAGGTGCGCGAAAAGGTGCAAATCTCGTTGAAGACGCTGAGGAATGATCACAAGCGCACGCTTAATCCCACGCCCTACAAGGTGAGTTGTTTAGTTTATGAAATTTTTAACATTTTAAATTTAAATTATATACATTTTCTCCTAGGTGGCCGTCAGCGATAACCTGTACAACTTCATACACGATCTGTGGCTGCAGAATGCTCCCATTGGCGAGCTCTCATGATCTATATAAAGTGGAGATCCTAACGATCTATATTTATATATATACATACAAATGATGCGCGATAACATTTCCGAGAAATCTACTTTTTTATTCATTGTTTTGATTTTTAAATTAGTCATTTGCTGGTCAATATGCATCTGTTGAAATTTTGGCTTCTCTTCTTGAGAAATTGGAGCACAAATTCCCCAACTTGCGAGTGAATTTCTAAATCTAAAAAGAATTGTGTAGTCAATAGTTTTAATGTGTTATACCTAATACTTACCTACCTACTTACTTACTTACTTACTTATTTACTTACTTACTTAACTACTATATAAAAACGCACATCATATTCAGGAATGTGTCATGTGCCTTAAAACGAAACGGAAACGGTAACAGAAGCGGAAGCTAAGTAAAAACCTAAGCAGAATACCAAACAACATAAAAACAAAGAATACAAAGAAATCAAGTTGTATTTAAGAATTTTCCTAGTACTTAAGTGTTGAAATGAATGGAAACGTAACGAAAGTTAGAAGTACAAATGCTTTTTAGGACATTTTTGCATGCAAACTAGGGCACACACACACACTCACACATCAAGCACACACACCTAATTATATATATTATATATAAAATATACATACTACGTTTATGTATCTAACGAAATTCAATTGTAAATATGTTCAACTTGATAATTGTAAGCCAATTAAGCAATACACACAACACACACGCCGTCAACTCTAAATGACACCGCTTCTTAAACTGTTTGCCTGTAGTTTTGATCGAAAATAAAACAAAAAAATAAAAAATAATAAATAAAAAATAAAAAAAAATTGAAAGAAACCAGGAAATAAGATATTTGTTTTTAATTTAATTTTTTTGGGGGGGTTTAAATGGAGTTTTAAATTCCTTTAAAAATATAAAGGTTTCTGAATTCATATTTTCACAACTATTTTTTTTTAAATATAATATTTTATTTTAAATATAATATTTTTTTAAAAATATAATATTTTTTTAAATATAATATTTTTTTAAAAATATAATATTTTTTTAAATATAATATTTTTTTTTAAATATAATATTTTTTTTTTAGCCCTTTTCTAATACGTTAAAGATTAAATTTTAATTATTTACAATTGCGGTTACGTTTTTACGTTACGTCACGGTAAAGTTTCGTTTACTTACGTAGAAACGCTACGTTTGGTTTACTTACGTTGCTTTTATACGTTCCTTGTTTACGTCTTGTCTAACCGGGTGTGACCCGTTACGTTAGCCGAACTTTACCATAATAAACGGCAACTCTGGTCACACTCTACTCACAGCTGTTACTAACAATTGTTTTTCTTAGTTGGAGTAAATAAATTAAAAACTACACAAAAAGGTTAATATTTTCAACATAAACAAGAGTTTTTCAAGAAGACTAAAGCTCAAGGTATAAGCGGATATAGCTTTCCCGAAAGCAAGACCAAGATTTCCACGAATTTTCTTGCAGCTGCGCAACTGTGGTTGTCAACAAAAACTGTGATTCATTGTCGCCCACAGAAAAGAAAGAAGTTTTTCCGCCTGAAAAATTGATTTTTAACCAGTTTTCCGTTTCGTGCAGATAACTTGAACCCAAAGAAAAATGGAGGAGGACGCTGAAAATCGCAAGGATCATGTGCTGGAGCGACTAAACAAACGCAACAAGGACAGGCAAAACTATTTGGATGTGAAGCTGGAGCAGCGCTCCAAGGAAACGGTGCAGAACGAGGGCGTGGACTACTTTGCCCAGAGTTTTACCCAGCAGGCCTTCGATATTGAGCAGAGACTAAACGAATTGAACAGCGGCGATGCACCTCCTGCCCCATCGGATTTAACCCAGAGATTTACTGCAATAACCATGCAAATCCAGGAGCTGCAGCGCTATCTCACCGCCTCCACCATGTTCCTCTCGGACTTTAAGATCAAGTCGTGCCAGAACATTCTGAACACGCTGACCGCCAGCAACGACGAGGCCCGTCAGCGTCTGATGCCCAAGAAGAAGTTCGGTTTCAGTGGCAAAAAGACAGTGGCCATCAAGCAAAAGCCGCCAGTAGCCAAGGATAAAGTGGACTCCAACATAACCAAAATCCCAGAGAAACCGAGTTCCAACTTTAGCTGGACTTTGGAGAACAGGAAGAACGAGCATATAGTCCTCAAGTCCAGCCAAGTCAATGGCCAGGACATCACCATTTCAAATGTGAATCACTGTTTGGTGGAACTGCAGGGGCATCCGGGATCCGTTCAGGTTTCGCACGCCGCCCACTGCACCCTGCTCTGCGGTCCCATTTCGCGCTCCTTCTTCGCCGAGAATCTGGACCAGTGCACCCTCTCCATTGCCTGCCAGCAGTTGAGATTGCATTCCTCACAGTCCATTCGAATTTACCTGCACGTCACCTGTCGCGCCATCATTGAGGATTGCAAGGCCATCGAGATCGGGGAGTATAACTACGATTATCCCGAGCTGGAGGCGGACTATCTGCTGTCGGGTCTCAACAAATCCCAGAATAACTACACAGATGTGGCCGACTTTAATTGGCTGTCGCCGGATGTCCCTTCGCCCAACTGGAGTCTGCTCAAGGATCATCCTGATCCCAATTGGAATGCCCTGCGACGTGATTTCGTTAGCAATAATAATAACAATGAGCACAAGCAACAGCAGGGTATAATCAATACGGCCAAGGATCCAGCAGCCTCCATTATCTAGTGGCGGCATCAGCGGCGACTGCTTCTCGGTTGGCTGGGTTATGGACTCATCCTTGGCTGGCTGATCTGGCAGGTGCTGCTGGAGCCCCCAATTCCCGCGAGATCTGTGTAAATAGAATGTAAGAATGTTGAATAAAAGTAATGCTTGTATTGAAAATTTAAAGTTTATGGACTCTTTAAGATATTTTTTAATGTTTAAAAATGCTACATTACATTACATTTCTTATATAGTTTTTAAATTATTTATTTATTAAATTCTAAAAGGGGCTTCCAATTTTCCACAAATTATCATTTCTAAATTCCATAATTATTTGTAAAGTTTCAAATTTCCGTTTGATTCCGTTAAGGCAGCATCCGTTTTGGTTAAGAGGAAGTTAAAGATGTACATGATTGAAGATGTAACCGCATGTAACTGTCTTTGTTTATATGTCCCGGTTAATTTGACATGTCCATTTCGGATGTGGCATAATCAGTGGCTGGCCAAAATGGCTGTGGCTGCCACACAAATTACGGTTATATCGAGATGGCCAAACAGGATGAGCGGTGAGCTTAGCGGAGGCGGGCGGGACAAGGGACTGGCAGGACTCATGCAAGTTTCATGTGGCCACAACAGGACTTCTCAAGACGTTACTTCTGATGTCCTACATATGGACGAGGGTCAACTCAACTAACTGAATGGGTTTGCAATACATAAATAAAAATAAATGGATTTTATAAATTATATATGTATATGTCATATATACTTTTTTTAATTTTATTTATGAACTTTATTTTATTTATTGTAATTTTGTCATTAATTTTATATTTATATTTATTTATCCTTTTCTGTTAGAGTATTTACTGTTCGTTTAATTTTCACTCTCTCTTCATTTCTCTCATCCTGTTGACTTCTGCCGCTGTCAACATGGCCGACTGTCAAAATAATTAACGAATTCGAGTTACGAGCGGTAATTCGGGGGCGATGGCTGAAGAAGGGGAGGAAGGCCCACAAGAAGAAGCGAAGGAAGTGGGAGAAGCAGAAGGCAATATCGACATCTCATATTAGCGAGGTAATTGAACTGCAAATTACGCACCCACACATACGCACATGTCTTCAAACTCTCCCCCCGCATATGTATGTATGTGTGGTGTGTGGGTGAACGTGCGAGAGAGAGAGAGTGAGAAGAGATTGAGGTTATGTAATGAGCTGTCAAAAGGTGCAGAACACGGAGTCGCAATTAGATTTGGCTATTTAACCGGTGTCCACTTCTCGCCTGTAGCTGCTGTTGAAGAAAGTGGTTAAGTAAAACGTAAAAGGCAAGTACAAACTCACAAATAGTGATAATGGGAAACTGAAGTGAAACCACTGCAGCTCGCTGCCAATTAAGGTCTTTTCACCGCTTTCCCAGGCTGCAATTTCGCAATTGCACTAAGATTTGCATGCTATCTAACACAAAACACTAAAAACAACAAAAATGCAAAGTTCTCTAATCAAACTTATGGTTTCCGTCTTAATTCTAGCTTGCGAGACATTAAAAGAAGGAAAGAAAGGCGGACTCCGCAATTGAGACACCTGCAGGACATGTGCTTAGAAAACCGATGTCAGTGATCGCAAAACTGTGTCGATGACGCTGCAACTTTAAAACTGTATAGTTGGCTTGCTGTAAGACGAGCAAATAACTGTAAACAAAAGGCAAATGCAAATATGCAAAGTAAACACAACGCCAAAAACAACAGAAATGCGAAGTTCTATAATGAAAATCGTGCTTTCCATAAAAACAAACGCAGGCAGTGATCGCGAAACTATGCCGATGAATCTAATAAGCTCTAAAACTGTATAGTTGGCTTGCTGTAAATATCAAACTGTAATGCGAGCATAAAAACTGTAAACGAGTAAGGACATTTGAACGCGTGTGTGAAAAGTGTGAAGTGAGTAAATATGTATTTAAAAAAATACATTAAAAAACATTTTTTTTTTATTTTTGTGACGTGTAAAAATGAAAGTGGTTAAAATGGAAGTGTAAAAAAACTGTAAAAGGAGATTGTTTTTAAGAACGAGGAAAGAAGAATGTATGAAATCCCGGAAACAAAAGACCACGAAGCCAATGGTAAGTGAAGCTATTTTTATATTAATATTAAAACTTTCAATTTCACTATATTTATTCCAATTGGGGAATAATTAGAATGAAAACATAACGTAGCTTTTCAATGGATTTAACGCTTTAGGTAGAAGTTTAGACCTGCTTTAGGCTTAAACATTTTCCGCTGCAATTAGCCACGCAAACTTCACTGAAAGTCTAGAGGCATGGATTTTCGCACCAGTTTCCTCTCCCAGCTCAGCGTATAACGACAGCTAACTGAACGTTTTCCGTGTTGCCAAAATGGCGGCCACTGATGAGGAGGATGCAACTTGAGCTCTTAATTGGCTTGTCACCGGCGACGACGATCTTTCCCACATTCGCGTTCTCGCTCTGACTTCTCTATGTCTCTCTTTCACACACAACCCCCTCATCTCCTTTCCAGTACACCTTGAATTTTAGTGGTGTTTTGCGGGTATTCTTGTAAAATGTGAAAATATTTACATTATTAAATTGATTTTAAATTCAGCGAGATTTCAGCCTTTTAAGTTGTATTTTTTCAATCTGGTAAATTGTTTTCTTTATTTAAAATTATGTTCTAGCTTCTATGAAACTTTTCTCAGTGTAACCCCCACTGCATTCGCATGGCAACTGCATTTGAGTTTTCGTGTCAGCTGATTTGCTCCTCTTGAAACTTAAGGATGGATGAACTCCTCCTTTTGGCCCCTTCTCTTCCTCCCACCCCGAAATTCTCTGCAATTTGAAATTCAAATTGTTGGTTCTTGTTTTTGTTGTTGCCTCGCCCCCTCCCTCTGTCTCTCTATGCCGCTGCTCTGCCCCAAGGCGCTGGCAGAGGTGTTGAGTATGAAAATTAATTCGCGGGGAATCCACAGACTTCCAATGGGAAAAGGAACGAAATGGAGCGGGAATTACAGGTGCATAACAGGTGTGCGCGAATCAGCGTGGATTTGACATCAACTGACAGCAGATTGGGGCACTTTTGTCACATTATCAATGATTTATTGGTAATTATTTTGAAGAAATTTGGGTGCTTGGCAGCATTTTTTGACTAAATTAACTAATTAATTCAATTTGATGATTTTTGCACTTATTTACTTCCCTTAAATGTACACATTCTTTGGCAAATGGGCAGCAAAATAATCCCCAAATCACTATGATGATGTGGATTGCATTGTCCTTTATAAGGGATTTATGTGCTATATTAATTTTACTCAAAATAATTACAATTATATATACATAGCAGATGAAACTTAAGGGAAAATTTGATAATTTATAAAACTTTTAATATAATTTTGTATCTGAAGTTGGTTTTTATATATTTTGAAAAGGAACTTTGATATATAGATGTATTCCTTTAAATTTAAGATATTTAAGATAAAATAATTCAATTTGGCTTTAAGAATTATTTTCACAGTTAAAACTTAAATTTGAAGTACGTTTTCAATAGGAAGGGCTTGGCTTGTGCCTTATTGCGGCGGCAATTTCCGTTTATTCAAATGAAACCCGATAAACTATCAAATCTAATTGCTTTCACACTTGAACGGTGTTGGTAAGCCAACACACATACACTTGGACACGTACACACAGGGATGACACACAGGTGCATCTGGTGCTGCCACATTTGCATAGCTCACAATTAGTTTTCTCATTATCGCAGATAATATTCGCCGCATTTGCGATAAGACCGAGACCCCAACAATGGTGACCACCTCCACATGCATTAATATTATCGTAGCGTCTGTAATTGCCTTTCGCTCTCGCCCTGCCCCCCGCTCGCACTCGCTCGCTCTCATGCTTTGATGGTTTCAATTACTGCAAAATTACCGACCCGCGTCACCTACCTGCCTTCACCTGCCTTCACCTGCCTTCACCTTTACCTTCACCTTCGCCTTAACCCCCTGAGAACCGCCATAACTCCGTTCGCACCCGTTCCCAACTTTGTGACCCACATAGAGCCCGCAAATGCCTTTGTGTGCTGATTTTATGGCTCAGCTGATGCGGCAACGATGCTAATTTACGCATTTAGTTAGGCAGCGCACACACAATTCACACACAAATCCTCTAGAATCACAGCACCTTTTGCTAAAAGATTATCAGGAATTTGTTTAAATATATATTTTTGATTTAGATAAGCGAGAAATAAATAATAATCCAAGCTATTTTCTTTAATAAGTATTATTTAAATTACGTATACGCCACGTGAGCCGTACATATGATTTTATACCAGTGAAATTACTTATAAAATAAATATTCTCCTTAACGATTTTTATTTAAAAACAATTTATGATTAAAGTCTGATCAATAACAAGTATTTTAGGAATATATAAAGCTCTAATATTAACTTAATACTCCATAGGAAATAAACGTAGATACTTAATAAGTCTAAGTTATTACTGAAACTAATATTTAAAACTATATATTTCTTAAAAGACTAATTACTGAATTGCTTCAGAAATTTGCCACTACCAATTTCTCAACCATTTCTCAACCGTGGACTTTTAAAAACGCTTTCCGATATTGATAAGCGCAAAAATGTTGATTAATTAAGCGAATTACGGGAGTCATGCAGTGCAATTAAAATGTCAGCGCAGCCACAGACTGTCGGAGCTACATACATATATACATATACATATACACACCGATATTTAAGGATTTATATGTATATATGCGAAGCTGTGGAAATGGTAGGCTTCGGCTATTGGAGCAAAAACTGCCCAGGATTGGGTTATGTAACGTTTCTCGCCGTTTTTCTTTTTTTTTTTTATTCGCAGCTTGTCTCGTATCCTTCTGCTTCCTTTACCCCCTGAATCTCGGATCTCCGCTCTGCGTGTGCAGCTCAAATTGTAATTAATGATGCAAGACAGCCGGCAGTCCCCTCCCTGTTTCACACCCGGACATCCAGCCCATTTTCACCACAATCCCCCCCAGCGACCGCAGTCGGATCCAAACCGAAAATCTCTGCCAGAGCCGCCTGCCTGGCCTTGTCATCCCGCTCCTCCTTGTTTTCCACTTCCGCCATCGTCGATTGTTGTTTTTTTTATACCCTATAATACGGACATATGGGGGTTATACATTTTTAAGTTTACAACTTTTTATTGGCTAGTGTCAAAAAATGTCAATTAAAAATAATCAAAATAATGCCTAATTTCGATCCACGTTAAATTTATTGCCTACTTTTAGACACCTTTGGAAGAGATTTCAAAACCCTTACCGTACAGGATATTTTACAGATCGATGCTTGATTTTTTCCTGTACGCCTGCTGTTTGTTTACTTAAATCATCGACGCGGTACGCGTTTTAAACGCGCTTCTCATGCTTTTCGTGTAAATAAATGAAAAGTTCGTTTAATTCTCGTCGATTCTTTATGTGTTGGAAAAGGAATGGAACAAGGGTCGTGGGCGTGGCCTGGTATCGTTTACTTTGGAAATGAAAAATTATGATTACATCAACAATAATCGAAATGCGCTTGTAAGCTGCTCTGTTGTTGCTATCTCCCTTACTGTCCATCCCTGTCTTACTGTCTCCTTTCTCCGGCTGCCATCCCGCTTCCTCCTGCGCATTTCCTTCACTCACAATTCCGTTTTCGCTTTCCGCACTCCAATCTTACAGTGGGAAAAATAAGTATATTTTCTATAACTGATGAAGAAAAGGGTTATATCTAGAGGTTTGATAGAACTGTGTTTTTAGATCATTTTAAACGGTGCCCAAAGGTATGCAATGATATTTTTGTGTTAATTTAAAATATGCTTTGGTCAATAAAGGAGTTATTTCAAAGCAATTTTAGTTTAATTTATTTAATTGTACAGAAAAATATTTAAAATCCAAAACCGCTTTTGTTTTCTTATATTTCTGTCTAAAATAAATCAAAAAATTCATAATTCAATTCCCATAATTCATAATTTCAGCAAGTGTACCGCTATCTGTTTCCTGACTCCCTCACTCCAGTTCTTGTTATTGTTGTTGCTGCCATTCCTGCTTGCCATTTTCGTTTTTGCTCTGCTCGTTTTTGGCAATTTTTCTTCGTTCGCGTTGCTGACTTGCAATGCTTTCATGCGTAGCATTCGAAGGGGGTATGCTTGAGGGGGAGGAGGGAGGTAGGGCTTCGATGGGAGTAATGTAAACGTTCAATATTTGTGTTCAAAGTAAAAAATCGAGACATTCTCTGCTTCTCCCCGTCCAATTTTCCCCATACCTTTAGCTCCCAATCGCATTCTCCAAGCAGCGACGCGTTCAGCCAAAAAGTATGCAATGCAAAATCGGAAAAATTCGCGTGGCAGCACCTCAGCTTTCAGCTTTAGCCATCCAAGAGCCTCCACCCTGACTGCATCTCTCTTATCTGCCGGGATCCCATATTCCCCTCCCAAACGATTTTGGGTCTTATAGATTGCACTGGGGGAAAAATATGGACTTCAGTGGGGGGCAAGTATTATTTTTAGAGGTGGAATTTAAAATTATTGAAAATATGCTCAATTATTTGAATTTATTTTACATGAAATATATTTATAATTTTGTGTATAATGGTAGCAAAGGTTACCTGTTGAACCTGTTATCACCTTGGCCAAAAATATTTTAATTAATTTTTAAAGTATACTTTTGGCCTTAAGTTAAATTGATTTAAAATTTTTCTTAATTTCTGTAGAACTTATGTATGTTTTAATGCCTTTTTTGTTGGAGTTAAGAACATTTACAAGAAACCCAAACTTTTATTTTATTTAAACTAGAAAAACTCCTTAATAATTAATACTTGTTACCGTTTTAATTGTTATTTTTCTTGCTGTGATCTTATTTCATGTTAAAGTGTGAGAGCCATGCATTTAAATCAGCAATGTCTGGGAACGGCGACAGGCGTTTGCTCCCTGCCACCGGCTCCCTACCACAGGACCTCTCTTGTTCTTCGTATTCTACCCACTCCTCCCCCCAATGTCTCTGGGATCTCCCCCCAATTTCGTTGAATTCTTCCCCCCTTTTCCCTGAATTTTATTTCCCTCTGCCAGCGTCTTTGATCCGGCGACAGGGGCACATGGCAGGGCGCAGCAACAATGCCAAGCCAGACACAAAACACAACAATTTTTGCTGCCTGCATTGCGGCGCCTCAGTGCTCCTCCTTTATATCCCTGCTAGTAGACTTGGGTGTACTATATATAGCTACCGATTCCCCAGCACCACCGCCTTATCCCCGCTTTTGGGTTGGCTGCACTCGGCATTATGCTTTGCGTATTTGTCGCTTTATGAAGTCATCTTGGCGTAAAAGCAAATTTATGACCAACTTCACTTTATTTCTGTCAGTTTTTGGCCCAGCATAAAGATGGCCATCTTTTTGCCGCTGTCTCCATAGCTATCTTTCCCGTTCTGCTTGGTTTTATCGAGTTTATAAACTCCCGAGAATTGTGCATTAGCATTAGCGGGTTGGGGAGGGGAAAATGTGTGTCAAATGGCGTGTGTATTTCCCCCCCAAAAAAAGGGGTTTGCCAGTCTATAAAACAGTTTGCTGTTATTTGCTTTCGGGGGTTTTTTTTTACTTTATAGATTGTTTATTTAAATCTTTAGGTGGTTTAAGTTTTAGTTTCGTTTAAAATTTATTATTATTAAAAAGCTAGTAAAGCCTAAGATTGTCTTTTATTAAAAATATTACTTGTAAATATTTATTATTTCATATTTTGTCTATAATAAATCATTGTTTTTGAAGACAATTTAATGGTCTGAATATCCTCTTATGGGATTTATTTATTACTTTACTAAATGTTTTTGCCATTTAGCATGTTTCTTTGTCAAATATCTATAGGTTGTTGTATTTATTTTATGAACGATTAAGAAAGTTGTTTGTATTTGATTTATTATATATTGTAAAATATATTTGATAAGTATTTTAAATAATGATGAAATATATATTTCTTTAAATTATATATATCTAAATTTCCTTTAAGTCAAGTCCTTAAAGGTTTCCCAAATTGGTTTCTGATTTTAATTGCCTCTTTTTTTAAGACCTGCAGTCACATTTGCACATTCATTGTTTCACTTGGCGCTACATAAAAGCCACTGATAAGTTTATGTATTTACAAAACTCGCACAAAGGAAGTCCTTGGTCCTGGCCATATTTGTGATACGAGTATATCCTACTTAAGCGGGCAGCGAAGCGATTTCATTCGTCGCAATTGTCAGGCCAATTACCGTGCCGCAATTATGCCGTATGAGCACATAAAACCGGATACGCTGGATACGGCCGGATACGTAGCTTTACTCCCTTTTGTCCCCTTTGGGCCATAAAACTCTTAGCCCTCGAGGGGAGGTTATCAGGCCTTTCGCCTTCGGCTCCCTTGGGGACTCTGGGGAGTTGACCTCGAAATACTGACACCGAATTGTATGCAAACAGTAAATGAAAAGTCATGATGGAAATTTTTCGAAGAAAATTTTCTCTGAAGAAATACAAAGAAGCAGAAGAAGAAATGTAGAAAAAGACGAGGCAGCGAAGGCTGCTGCTGCAAGTCGGGCCGAAAAAGTTATCAGCTTGTTAATTGCTTAACTTTTTCACTTCAACTTTTTTTATTCGTTTCGAGGAGCTGAAACGAGTCCCGAAGATAAACCCCAGGAAAACTGAAGGAAAGGTTGCAAGGGGGTCATGGGTCACAGTGACAAAGAGAGAGGGAGTGATGCAAATTTTGGCTGCACTGAGAAATAAATTCTTGTTAAACTGGTTCTAGAAGAAGCATGGAATTTTTATAAAAATTTTGAAATAATTTCTTTTATTTTTTCCTATTTAGCCAACTATTTATTATATTTATTTTAAAATTTTTTCTGTGTATTTTCCCCCGTGTAGCATTCTTTGCCTTTCCCCTCACCATTTCTACTTTCCTTGTCTTTTCACAGAAATTAAAATGACAAATGGCAGAAGGCCACTGCAACTTTGACCCTTTCCCAGCCTGACCCTCGCTCTCTCTCTCTCTCTCTCTCTGTGACATTTGCTTATCGGACGCTTACAATGTCATAACACAGCCTCCAGAGTAAAAGGAAGTTTTTCTCCCAAAAAAATACAACAAAAAATAAAAGAAGAAATAGCAGAGGAATAAAGTTTGCCCTCCTCTAATCTTGTGACAGGCCAAAAGGCAGCAGCTACACAACCCAGCGACTCCTCTTGTAATTAGGGAGAGGAGTTTTCCCATGGAGGAAAAATGAAAAATCAATGCGACGCCCAAACACTAAAACTCTCATTACTCATATGCCGTGAAGGTTAAACGGTATGCCTTGGGACTCCCGAAGCTGGCTTTCGGACCATAAAAAAGCACATTAAAACCATTTAAAAGTTGGCCTAATCTGCACAGCGAAAGGTGAACTTCTAACGTTTATATATATAAATATATATAGACAGTGTTTTATGACTTTTGGCCCGTTTTCGCTTTCGCAGTCAAGCTTTCCCCCAAAAAGTTAGCCTCTACTGTTTTATTGGCCCGCCCAAATTGATTAAAAGATCAATGATTATGTGCTCCGTTTAATGGTTCATTGGATTTAATTTAATTTTTCTTGCTTTTAATTTTAGTTGAGATTTTCGCAGGTCGTAATATGAAAGGGGATTGTGTGGGGTCTGAGTTTTTGGGGGTGATTTGAAGACCGTAAAGATAATTAAAAGAAACGAATTAAATGGTAGAGGAAAGCTGAAGCTTATTTTTAGGTAATAAATGATTAAATGTCTTATAGAAAATTAAATAAATCTCGTTACTTTGAAAAAGGAATATTAAATATTTAAAAGGACATAAGCTTCCATTTTTGAGCTATTAACATTATTATCTTATTATTTTTCTATTTCAATTTACCCTCTCACTTTCCTGGGGATTTCCCGCCAAAGAAGGCTCACATCTCTCAACTATTTTAATGTCTTCATAAAATGATAACTCACGTAGTCAAAGAGTAAAAGTTGAGGCAAGTATTATCGCAGCATTAAGTGTGATACCCGAGACGAGACCCCTTTTTCTATAACTTGACTCCAACTTTAAATGCGAGCTCTTTTCAAGAAAAACAAAGAGCATATAGATAAGAAAGAGCAACACACTCGTCGAAGAAAAAACATGGAAAACTGTGAAATGCAGACAATTGCGATAAATGCGAGGGGCTGTTGGGGGGTCCAAAGTGTTTGAAAAATCATTGAATACCCGCAACGTGATGCAGAAAGTTCGCATATTTTCTCACTCACACCAACACACACACACACACACACACACGTTCGCCCATTTCCTGCTCACATATGCATGCATTTGGCGTGATAAATAAAATGTTTAAGCACACATTTCGAAGCCATTGTGTAGATTTGACTTTGAATGTTCCTCCTGCCTTCCGATCTGCCCCTCCTAAAGTCTTCAAACTTTCTCTCCCCCTTTCTGCATTTTTACCCCTTTTTACGTGACGCAGCAGACAACGATGACGACAGCAATGACAACTTGATGCTGCCACTGGCTGCAACTGCAATTGCTTTTATCAAACTCGAAAGAATTGTGGAAATTGAAAAATCTAATTGGGAGATACCTTAAGATAATTTTGAAACTTTTTTTAGTGAAAGATGTTTGGGTAAAATTTAGTAATTTGCAAAAAAGCAAAAGAAAAGAATTATAAGACAACTATTTGGAGAATTTTATGTACATAGGTGGACTTTAGTTATTATTATTACTATTATTAGCAATTAATATTATAATAGTAACACTGACTACATTAAAAAGTTAGCTAAAACATATATACATATATATAGAAATATTATAATAACAATTATAATTTAAGACTTGCCTAATACGCCCCTTTCGATACTACACAGTATTCACAAAACTTTACCATCGCATACGCACACTTTACTTATATTCAACGTTTCATCTACATTTTGTGTGCCATTTTCAATTGGAATTTTTTGCAGAATTCGCTGCTTTTGACACGACACAGATACAGATATGCAGAGATAAGGAGCGAGAGAGGGAGAGACAGAGCGCTGAAGGGGAAACGGATGTCTCCAGATAGAAAGAGGAAACCAAAACCCTTAACTAAGAAAATTTCAAGAATTTTCTTATGCAGCGGCCTGCCTGCGAGCTGCGTTGGTTAGTAATGTCTCTTACACACGCTAATGAGCAAAATAATTAATGATGCTCTGCACTGACGTCGTCGTCGTAGTCGTCGTCTGTTTTCCGCTTTTCCCCCGCATTTACCAGCCAGCCAGGCAGCTAGCAGAGTGCGGTAACATTTTCCATGCCATTTGGCAGAAAGTTTCACTTGACAAACTTGAAGTAGTCGTCGTTGGAATCCATCACAGGCTTCTCTGGCTGGCCTTAATAAGCAGTTAATTTCATAGTTTTTCCCCAACAGTTTTTCTCGTCAGTAGCAACAGCAGCTTCCCCCGCATTAAAAGTTGGAAAACAACATTGCCCAACATGTTGTGTGTTGCCTTTTGGCTTCGCAACATTTTTTCCCATTTTCATTACATTATGCCCGGTACACGGTCGGTCGGTAACTCTTCATTCGTTCAACTTAATTTACGTTTTATAACTTTTGCAATCATTACATGTTGCATTTATTTTTCCCGCCTTCTCTCTGCGCCGCTACCCTCCTCATCTCATCTCAGTTCTGTTCGTCTAGGTAGTTGTTGTTTTTCCCTGCTCTGTTCTGTTATTTATTCTTTTGGTTTTTGTTGTTTTTTTCCCCTGCAGCCGGCTTCTATGTGTGCATAAACCATTTAGTAACAATTTTTGCTTTGGTAAAGTTTATTTTTTCTCGGTATATGTATAGGGTAATGCCTTGCAGTTCAGTTGAAAAGCTGTCGGTGGTGAGGGGGGAAGTGATAAACCATACAGATACTGTCTGGGGTATATTAAACTTGGTGAAAAACTTGCGATCATATCTCGTGGCAAAACTTTTAATAATGGGCTTTATTTAAAGGGATTATTTTTGCATTGAGTTTTATATGTATATGTATTTATTATTTAATGTGTAAAAATAAGTTATTAAGGGCTTTAAATTCATGAACAGGATTTAATATGATTTTAAGAATTTAATTTCTGAAACTCTGTTTTGCCAACATGGCGTATGAGTAATATATTTCAAAACTACTATGAGTGGTGAAATGTGTGTAATGTTATGCAATTTTTTGATTATTTTTATTGTCCTTATATAAAAAAGAATTTTTAAGAATTTAATTTTTAAAAATCTGTAATGCCCACATGGCGTATTAAATATCTGTATATTTTATCACTCATACGCAATGTGTTTCAAACGATTTTTTTTTTTATTCGGTTTAGATAGAGTTTATAGTTTGTTAAATTAATAAAATAATACACAATGGAATTGTATTGTATATTTTTATAATTTAAAGAACTTTTATTATATTAAAATTCTAAAATGAATTAATAAATAATTAAGCAAAGCAGCTACAATATTTTAAGCCCACATTTTAATTATTTTCTATTAGACTTATTCGATCAAACCCATTTTATCAAATGTTTTGGGTATCAAAACACATAGCAATACCATCTAAATGCAAAACTTTTCTTTCCCCATTTCCGCTACATGCAAGCTCATTTTAATTAACCGATAATTGTGCAAGGAAGGGGAGGATGGTGGTTGTATAGATCTCCCCCCTGCCTCTGGCAAAACATGTAGCATACTTATTGGCTTGAAATCACATTTTCCAAAGCTAAATTAAAAGCGCGCTTTTGTTAAGCGAAAATCACATTAGCGCCAGCTAGTTGGCCACATTATGGATTGACTCCCTTTAGTACTTATTACTTTGTATTTTTTACCCCTCGTTCGAGAAGCAACAACTCTTATCCCGGCTGAGACTCCATTGCAGTAAGTGAAGTTTTAGTAACTGCTACAAATCTGTGAGCATGCAGCTAGTTAGCAAAGGCTTATCGCACACACACCCACATAGAAAAAGAGTCCTAGGTGCAGACACATAGATACAGACAGAGATACAGACACAGACATTCGCACAATCAACTCAGACAATCTTTCTCCTGCTCGCATGTGTGAAATGACAGCCATACATCACGACAGGGATATATGGAGGAAGGACTCCCTCTTCCCTGGCAGACACTTCATAATGACACCAAAGTTGGTTGGTTGGTTGGTTGGTTGGGATACCTGGGCTCTGTCCTCGTTTCCTCCATTGAATTTTCCGGGGGAACATCCCACATCATGGCTATGAATTACATTTACGTAACGTAAGCTTTGCCAACGTAATCGCAACATGACAACAAGTAATGAGCTTTGACACGCCCTCCCCTGCAGCAACTTCCGTCTGCCCTCGAAGATGTCCTCGGAATCCGACTTAAGGACCAACTACTTAGCATTTCTTTTTATTCCGAAAATAAAAGCAGGTGTGCGGGTTACTGAGAGAAAAAGCATACTTCAGTTTCATGGGTAATTTTAGAGAATGATTGTGAACAAGTCTAGTGCAATTGGAAGTTGTAAAATTATATTAAAAAGGTTTGCAGAAGTCTAAAATAATCAAGAAGGTCTTATAACTCAAATAATCAATTTAACATAAAAAAAATATATTTATTTCCCACCTTCTTCCCCTTTAATTTCTTTCCGTGCAGCTTTTGCCATCGGACCAAAGCTATTTCTCATTTTTTGACACCCACAGTCCTCTGCTGCTGCTGAGATAGAGCATCTCCTGTCTTGCCGGCCTGCCTACCTGCCCCTCTTCGTCATCCTTCCCAAGTGAAGGTGTCGGTTAAATCATAGCAAAAGTATCTGCAACTTGACTGAGGAAAAGCAGCAGCGATTGCAGCGAGAGCGACCGAGTTGATAAGCATCTGTGCACTTCATTTTTGCACTTTTCTCAAGTCCTTGCAGCAATTTTATTACAAGCAACTTAAAACTCGTCCTGCGTCCTGCGTCAGCTACCTACCAGCATTTCTCCCGTACTTTTTCACCCACTTTCCATTCGCCGCCCATGGGCAACTTTGTTGCCCGTCCTCCCCTGCCGGATTTCACCAGCTCTTGCTGAATCCTGGAATCCTTGCGCCCCCCGTTCCCGGCTTTCTTATTTATTTGCAATTGCAATGACAACGTCGCCAGCGTCGTCATCCGGCTCGTCCTGGTATTTATTCAAGTGTGAGCATCGCAGCAGTCCTTTTGCTCCTCCTGGATGCGATTTAAACTTCTTACACACACATTTTGAATGGGCAAGTTGCAAAGTGCCAAGTCCATTACCGAGGCACACTGTGTCCGTCTCCCGGCAGGACGATGCTGACTGACGGACCGGCTGGATAACACAGTCTGACACTGACTTAACCAAGTCCTCAGTGTCTCAGTCACAGTCTCAGCTGCCTTCGGTGTATGTGTCTCTGTCCCTGCCTAGATCCCCTATTCCTTCGCCTGGATCCTGGGCCCTGGGCCCCTTTTTCTACTCCCTGTCAATCGGCATTAAAATCACAAAACAGCCGTGAGTAAAAGGTGATGGATTACACAGTAAATAAAAGGAGCTTATTATTTACTATTATTATTAATATATTTTTTTTAGTTATTAAATATATTCTTGACTAGATTACAAAATTTTCTTAAAATTAAATTCTTTAGATTTAAATAACTTCACCCCTTTTTCTAACCATATATCTTAAGTTGTCATATTTTGTTGGTTCTTGGAAAACTGCCTGAGCTTAAAAATTTCCATTTGAATGAGACGCATTTTTCACCGCAGTGCAGACAGAAGCCAAGAAATATAGATGGACCACCTGCCGTTGCGTCGTTCCGCTTTTGAAATCCTTTTCTCTCGCCAAACTGAACTTGATATGAAAGTCTTGAAGTGGCCACCGGCACTCGAAAGAAAAATTGTTGCAGAATTGCAATAACTCACACCGAAGGGGGAACGGCAATGGTCGGGGGGGTAAAAATGACTAACCGGCAAGTGGGTAGAGAGTGGAAGTATCTCTAAATGATAAATAGCTGCAACTGATAGGCGGCGCCTTCCCCGTCTCTTCGCAGCTTTTCCACTTTTCCTGAAATCCGAGACTCCCAGGCCATTTTCCCCTTCAACTCATCTCAGGTTGACTTGGCTCTCTTTTCACATGCTCGGAGATTTATGTTGCGCATCAATTGCTTTGAGAACTCCGTTTTGTAGGGGGGACTCTTCCCCCCGGGTAACCACTTACCGGTCTCTGGTGGGACGGTAATGTCTAGGTGCGCTTTTAATGCCTGCGTAATTTATGAAATGAAGTATGCACAAGTCGCGGGCATATTTTGAATGACTTTGACTTTACAAGTGGCTTGGCTTTGGCTTCACGGGGAATGTGTGTTTGACTTGCAAGTTGACAACTCTTTGATTCCGGGACACGACAGGATGAAGGGGATAAATTTACATATATCATGTGTCTGTGTCCTGTCTCAGAATCTCTCACTTGTCTGTCACATGTAAAGTTTCCTTTGACTTTTAAATTTTAATTGCGAAATTGCCAGTCAGGTTTTTTGTGTGTGAAGTGAGAAAGTGCAGTCAGGTGCAATTTATTTTTCAAAAGGGAATTGAGGCTTATAAAAAATACAAAATTAAGTTCTTTTCAATGGTTAAATAAACTTTAATTAGTCTTTAATAAGCTTTTTTATATACTTATATTCTTTAATAAATCTTTAATTTATCTGGAATTTTTTACAATTTATTATTCATCTTATATTATCTTGTAATTTAATGAATTATATTTTTACCTTCTTATAAACATAATTTTAACTTACCTAACCTTAGTTCAAGTCACTTAATAAATTACTCTTGGAAATGTCTTCATGGCAACGCCCCTTTTAGCTCCATGAAAACTATTAATTTTCCACCCAAAAAGTTTTTCCGCTCACTCAAGGGTTAATCTCTCAATAAGCTGTTGGGAATCTCTGTCATTTAATCGCTCACCTTTCACCTGTCTTTTTCCTCTTCTTTTTCTCTCCCTCTCCCCTCCCTCCCCCCTCACGCATACTCACACTCACTTGATGACTTGCTCTCAAACTCCGTTCAGTCGTTCAGTCATTCATTGCATCACTCACTCAATCATCGATTTGTCTGCTGCTTGGTGAATTTTCTTAAGCGAATTAAGATCATTTCCAACCAATTGATTTGCCGAAACTGAGAAGGAAAATCAGATTGTGTTTTGGGCGGGGGAAAATGTTTATTAGAATGTATTTTGTGTGTGTGTGTGCGTACCTTTTTAATTAACATAAAAATCTAATTTGCAGCACTTTGACTTTGATGGCGACAGCTGCCGCCCCTCTATGTTTTTCCAGAGGGGGCGTGGGAGTGGGATTGTGATGATGAAAACAGCTTAACCTTATGGCCAACGATGTGTGCCATAATGTGTTCCCCTCTAGCTAGCCCTGTCTCTTACTAAGGCATTCTATGTGCTTCCCGGTTTTCTCTGATTCTCTGTCGGCGACAGCGCTTTTGACATTGGCTTAGACAAGGCCAAAAGCTTACCAAAACACCTGCCTGCAGCTGGCCATGATGGCCAACAGTTCCTCACATTGCTGCTACGCTCACTGAAGGAAAAATTTTTAAGTTGAACCTAGTTTAGTTAATTTCTATATAATTTTTGAGCATTTCATTGAGACATTTTAATGGAAAATTCTGTATTTCTTTCCCCTTAGAGTGTATATAAAACACTCTTTTTTTCCTCAGTGCACTCACAGTTATATCCAAAGTCACATTGTCGTTGACGGTGTCCTCGGCACATTAGCGACATTTACACGTCGCAGCAATTTCAAACAGCAGCCGACGACGAGGCTCATTCCCTCCAACCCTTGGCAACTTGTGCCCCTATAAAGCCTCTACTCCTACCCTTTTGATACACCCATATAGCCCCCATACATACACACACACACACACATAACACACACCCCCAGCTTGCAGTCAGTCATAATCATTTTCATTGTCAACATTTTGCCGACACATGACAAACAACAACAACAGCAGCAACAAAGAACGACGGGGAGCAAACGAGAAAAAGTTGTTTTAATGTTGTGTGTCATCTTTGTAGGATTGCTCATTAGAAGCAATTAGCTGGGTACAAAAAAAAAGAGGAAAAAAAAATACAACAAATTAGCGGGGTTGGTTGTGTAAAAACTGGGTGAAAAAAAATCATTTTAATTATATATTTACAGGCATGCAAATTTGATTGCCACTTTCAACAATTTTCGCACTTTTCATTCATTTTGGCTGAATTAAATTTTCAGCAATGGTGGAGAGGGGAGGTGTGGGGGAGTGGAATGTCCATAGCCAAATGGCAAACAATGACAATGACCACTTGTCGTTGGCAAACATTTGCCCAAATGACCGCAGTGACCCAATGAAGGCACAAATGGAGAGAACAAAATAAACTTGAAAGAGTTAAATTTAAAATGAGGGTTTAATGGGGGACTTGAGATTGTTTTTACGGGGAGTTAGTTTAAATTTATTTAAGTTTTAAATAAAAAGCTATGGAATTTTTATATTTTTAATGGATTTTTATCAATTACACAGTTTTGTAAAAAAAATAATAAACACAAATCCATATTTTTGAAGCTTTAAGCAATTATAAGTCTTGGAAATACCTACACTTCAGCTTGCTGATCACGAATTATATTTTGTGACCTAACATTTTAGGCTCCTAATAATATCTTAATAATAAATAACAATCAACAATCTTAATCTACCTTTAAGAAATCATCACAAATGGATTTCCCCTTAAATTCGCCCCACCAATCATAAACTTGGTTAACTGAAACTGTCATTAAACAGATACAGTGCCTCCACCCACACTCTCACCACTTAAAATGCAACTAATTTTCCTGACAGGTGAGAGTTTTGTTGGGGTAAACCGCTTCTCACGCCGTTTCCCCGGGCACAATGGTTTTATGTAAATTTAGTCATTTGCCACAACATTCACACTCACACAGCGAACAGTAGGAGGGCACTGCTGGTCACGCCCCCCCGGAATGGGAATTTGCATTTAAATCTCATTAGTTTTTAATGGTTTTAGATCCTCTAGGTTACGTTTTTTTTTTGTGTGTTTTTGTTTCGCCTGTTTTGGTTGTTGTCCTGAAACTGACAACCTTGTGTGCCCTCCATGCTTTTCCGGCCACAAAATTACCCCATTTCACCTCCCCAAATGTGCCATAATTGCAGAGAATGCAAGGGTTTCATTTTTTTTTTGTGTACATTTTATTTAATGAAACTGCATGCGTAACATATGTTGCTCACACAGACACAAACACAGTCTCATTTAAAAAACGAGGACAATATTTCGTAGCATACCTTTCAGAGCTGCGAGCTGCACTTGACTTCTAATGACTTTATTGTGCATTTGTTTGGCCGATTTCTGGTCTTTATGTTGGCTGCCATTGAAGCAACATTTTTAGCATTCATTGTGTGCCTGGTTTTTGTTCAATTTAGATGGGGTACATGAACCATATAGCTTTGGTGGAAAATTAAAAGAATTTTTCGCCGAAAAGTGGCTTGAAATATGTGAGAGAGTCTATGCCTTGTTGGGGTTATATTTATTATTTTATTTAAAATTTTTTCAACTGGATTTTTAGAGGTGTCTGCTATGGTTTTGTATATAAATTCCCTACGTTTTGTCAGGCATTTTGTTATTGAAATCAAATGTTAACAAATATGAAATCTGATTTCCCAAAGAAATGGTAATACAACTTGCTATATTAATAAGCATTTTCATTTAATAAGTTGTATTCATAATAGGGAACACTATTATCTGAAAACATACTGCATTATGTACCACTTTCTATTCCTCCATTATATGTAATTCCTTTATTATAACCATAACCATTCCATTTACCTGCCACACACGTATACAGGTCATCTGGCAGTCATCATGTCCCTCACCTGTTCGCATTCCGCGCATCGCATTTCTGCTTGAATATTTAACATAATTGCCATGTAAGCGAAATGTACAACTTTTATTGTTGTTGCTGCTGTGTGGCGGCTGCTGCTGTTGGTGGCTTTAGCCTTTTCTTTTTTTTTTTTATTATATTTTTAGGCCAATTTATTTGTGCCGGTGCTGCTTTTATATGAATATGCGAAATTGTTTACGGGCTTAATTTGCATTTGTCTCTCATTGTGCGAAGTCTGTGTCTGTGTCTGTGTTGGTTGCTTTTTCTGTTTGCATTTTTTTGTTTGTTTGTATTATTTTCCCGAGTGCATTGCTCCCTTGGTCTATGATTATTACCCTCATATATGGATAAACAAACAGTCATTCATTTACATGAACATTTCATGTGGGTCTGAGCAGGGTTTTGCACTGTGAAAAAATATAAGAAAACTCATACCAAATTTTTTTTTTATTTTATATTTTCATATTATATTTTAAATTGATTTTTTAAAGTTATTTGTAAATTTTATTTATTTTAATCTGCATTTGTTTTATTTTTAGTAGTCATGAATCCATATTTCTAACTAGAAACAAGGATTATATTTAGAATAAGATGAGTAACGCCAGTTTTCGACTATAGGACTCTGCTCGTTACGCATCTTACACTTTTTATTACCATTAATGGAAACTAACAGTATGTTGAATACGAAACCCCAGCTGCATTGATTCGTATTTGTATTTTTATACAAAAAAATTCTCATTTATTCTTAATCAAATGTATTTTCCATTTGCCAGATTTTTTTTTGTTCTAGTGTGGCATTAATGTCACTTTGAATTCACTCCCAGATAGCCGCACGTTCGGTTTGGCCGCCTTTCTGGATCGCTGGACGCGGTTTAAATTTTCAATTCGCATGCAATGACTTAATTGTTCATAATTTTGTTATCAGATTAACACAAATTCCGCTTAACGATAATGACTTCATGCAGTTTATGGCCAGTGCGTGCGAAGGATTCGCGGCCGTGCCGCAAGAGGACTCTGGCCAGGACTTTCACCTCGCTCTCTCTCACTCTGGCTTATCCATTATCAGCTGCACGACACTTTCGGCTCACTCGGTCTCATTCTTCTCTGGGGGCGCCGCCGCCATTGGATTTTATCGCAGGACAACGCTGATTAAATATCAACGTAATTTATTATTCAAATTAAGTTTATCGGCGAACAAAAGGCGGCCATTTCGGGTGTGCGGTGTGTGTGTGCTGAGTGGCCTGCCGGGTGGGTGGTGGCTTTTTGCTGCTCAACGGGAGCCTGGGATATTGTATGTTGTATAATAAATTTGATGGCTATGTCATGTATGTGGGGGAGTATTCCAAATTGACATATCGCTTTCGCGCAAACATATACATATATATACACACACTTGCCTATGGGCAAACAAATTAGCCAGAACACCATGCTAATGCACACACACGTCGCAATACATACACACACACACGCTCCCCTTGACGCTCGACGGGTTTTATCAAAAATGCATTTGTCATTATAAATGCATCGCGAGTGCAGCCTGCACTCAACTCAACGTGCTCGGCTCACTCTTCAGCGGACGGAACGCATTTCGGGGTGAATTAAATAAGCCATTCATTAGCCGGAAATTTATGGACAGCGAGTCTGTATATAATAATCGGAATAGATTTGCCAAGATATCCTTGAAAATATTGTTTAGTTTTATAATAATTATATAGGATTAGTTTAATATTATTTTTTTTAAAGGGATTGAGATTTTATTAATAGGATTCTTTGACTTAAATAAAAGAATTATTTTCCCTAATAAATGAAGGTACTTTCTAAGGGGAAAAATGGGTTCCTGGCAGTATGGAATATTTAGATATTTAAATATATATTTAATTAATTAAATAAATCATTCTAGTATTTACTAAGTATTCTAGTTATAAGTCTAATTGATTATAATATTTTAATAATTATTTTCTACAGGAAAAATTGTTTTAGAAAATCTTCCTAACCCAAACATCATCAAAACATTTCCAAGAGCATTTAAAAATCACTCTATTCCCAATTTTCACTTGCTAGTAGTTTAATTTTCAATTATAAATTCATATAAATTTAATGGCTGACGCGCGGCGCTTCCACTCACCTCGGCCATTATACCACAGAGCCGGCCACGCCCTCTTTGACCTGGAGGGCATTATGAGGCCCCCTCTGTGGAGGAGTCGCCATTATGTTGCCATAGCTGCTATGGCTAGATTTGTGCGCTCGGCACGGTCAAAACGTGTTCAATAATTTTGTCAATAAAATGTCAGAGCTGCCGGCAAAAAAAAGCAAACCCATTGAAGAGGCAGCGAGTGTTTGCCACAAAAAAATTGACTGTTTTATATATTTCTCTCTGCTGGCATTTCTGTTTTTTCTTTCCTCTCTCTTTTTGTAGGCCTGGCCGTGTGGCCTACAAATCGTCCCCTGAATGCGGTTAAAACTGTCAGGCCATAAGTTTACACAGGTTGAGGTGCGCCCAGTTCCATCTCTCTCTCGTTTTTTTTTCGGTTAGTCCTCCTCCACTCGCACATTAAACTCATTGTGTTTATGGCATAAATTTGCATGTTTTCCACGTAAATTTTTCAATTTAAATGGACGCTTTCGATCCTTTTTTGGCCGAGGGTCCCGACCTCCATAGGGCCTTTTGTGTTAAGGTGGGATATTGTTAGGAGAGATGTTAAACAAAATTTAAGGCTAAATAAAGCCATCAGCGAGTGGCGAGCGACAGCGAGAGAGATCGTATCGTAATGCTACCGAAAAAGGGTTGATATTTTAGTGGGCCTCTCGAGGTGGGGTTTGGTTTTCGGATGTATATCGAGGGGGGGATGTTTGATATGGTAAATTTATGGAATTATTGTTTGTATTATTGATTTGAAAATATAGTAAAATGTTTTACTTAACTTTTAAATAACGATAGTATCAAAAATATCATAAGGTTTAATATATTTTTAAATTTTAAGAATTTATTTATACAAAAATTTGTTATTTAACTTTGAATTTTATATTATCAAAAAATATCCGATATCTTATAATATTCATGTAAGGTTTCTCATCTCTAATGTCGATAAAGTATCTATAAATAACCTAGTAAAGGATTAATCAACCATTTGATAACTTTTAAATAATCTTAGTATCAAGAAATAACACCTTATCCTAAATAAATAACCTAATTTTTCTAGACTCTTATATTTTATTTAATTAGGTATTAAACAAAAAGAGTAAATAAACCAATACTAACACTGCTTACCATTTATAAATTCTTTAAACACATTTAGCATATTTTTCATTTTATTTTACTGTTGCTGTCATCCTTTAGATTTTTTTTTTAGTATTTACATTCACATTCGAGTGTGTTTACACATTTTTCCAAATGTTTTTGTTCGTCTCTCTTTTTTTTGGTGTGGCCTTGCAAAACCTAGAAAGCTTTAGTTTAGTTTTTGTTAGTAGCTCAGCAGGATATCCAGGATCTAGTGTGTATGCCTGTGTGTGTGTGGCATGTATATAAGTGTCAAAGGCATGTGTTTAGCATGCCTCATTTGAGCGCAAATACACCTGCAGCCATCAATTATGCAAAGAGCCAGTTCCCTCACCGTCCGTCCATTTGTCTAAATGTCCATCCCGTTGCCAGGTCAGACTTGCCTCCATCAGAGGCAACTTCTACTCTGACTCCGGCTACGGTTACGGCTGGGTCTACGGCTATGGCTTTTGGTATTGGCTTCAGGGGCTTTTCAGCTAGAAGAAATTCTACGCTGAACAGAATTAAAGGAATTTTCAAAGGGAAATCTTTGTAAATTGTTAGAAATTCATTGAAAGAAAATTATTTACTAGGGTTTAATAGGTGTGATTTGGAAGAATTTAATTAAAGAATTAAATTTTTCTCATATATGAATTTACTATTTTCTCCCAGTGTTGGTGTTAGCCGTCAGGCAGTCCGTTGCATTCAGCAACGCCTTTAGTTTCACCTCCCAGCCCTCCGCCTCGACCCAATTTTCTCCACATCGAATTTTCCATTCAGCCATTGAAGCAGCAAGTCAGCCATTCGGCCATCTAGCTAAATTAATTTATTGGCCTGCCCCGCATACTCCAAATAACTGCAGTTTGCATAATCATCACATACATGTCGACACACATATACACACACACACAAACACATACTTGGGGACTTTGGATGGCTTATAAAATATTTATTCAAACTGCAAGTTGCCAGGCAACACTTGCTGGCATTTGAATTGAGGATTCTCTAAGAATGTCGAATGTCCTTTGAAGGGGAGCTAAGGTTTGATTTTGTAAGACAATATCTTTAAAAATAGTTTAAATTTTTTTTAATAATATTTAATTACAACTATAACAAGTATTTTTGCTTAGATAATTATTAAATAGGTTTATTGATTACTGGAGTTCATTTCATGTATTTATAAATAATTATAATAACAAACTGATTGCAGAAATTAAATTATGTAGCTAAATACTTAAAAATAAATAGAAAAAATATATTTCTGGTCCATAATATAATTTACTTTCAATAAAAAAAATTATTCTGTTGCAAATTTAAATATCAAATCATTATTTATTATGATTCGAATGTATTTAATTTAACTGTAAAACCTAATTTATTACCTGTTTACGTACCTGTTTTAGCCCTATTTTGTACCTGCTAAACCCGCACAATATTTATGGCTGAGGTAATTAAAAATCGTTTACCAAAAACTAAAGTTTAATTACGAGCACACGCCCAATTTGCTGGCAACACACCATCCATTTTACCCAAAAATCCCATGAAAACGTTGCCTAATTGGGGGTTAACAATTTCGAAAACTTATCGAACTATGAGCAAGGACAACGCCCAGCTCATCAATTATGCTGCTCAAGTGCCCTGTGTGTGTGTTTGTGAATGAATATCCTTTGGGCATTCAACGAGTATAAAAGGCCATGGGCAGTCTCGGGATTATGAATTAAAAATTGTGTCCGTAGAACAAGATGTTGTTACCTCGCTTCCTCACCGAATCGTATCCAATGGAACGGCATTATTTTGCTGTGCCAAAGTTTGCTTTAACGCTGATCGGTTTCTATCCGGAACAGGAGCGTACTTTAGCTGTGAAATTGTGGAGTTTCTTTAACTTTTTCATTCTCACCTATGGATGTTATGCCGAGGCTTACTATGGCATACACTATATACCCATAAATATAGCCACTGCCTTGGATGCTCTGTGTCCTGTGGCTTCTAGTATTTTATCCTGGGTCAAAATGGTATCCATTTGGTGGTACCAAGATGAGCTAAAGAGTCTGATACAGAGAGTGAGATTCCTAACGGAAGAGCAGCAGAAATCGGAAAGAAAGTTGGATTACAAGAAAAGGTTCTATACGCTGGCTACCAGGTTGACTTTTTTACTGCTATGCTGTGGTTTTTGCACAAGTACTTCTTATTCGGTAAGGCATCTCATGGATAATATCCTAAGAAGAGCTCATGGCAAGGATTGGATTTATGAGACGCCTTTTAAAATGATGTGAGTGTTGAAAAATAATATTTTTTAAATATGTTAATTTCTGGTTATATTCAAAGGAGTTTCTCCAAGTTTCAGTAAAATTTTCTAGCTCAAATTGTAATTCATTTCTTCCTCTTCAGATTTCCCGATCCCCTACTCCGTCTACCTCTATATCCCATTACCTATATTCTGGTTCACTGGCATGGTTACATCACCGTAGTTTGTTTTGTAGGAGCCGATGGTTTCTTTTTGGGTTTCTGTTTGTATTTCACCGTTTTACTTCTTTGTCTACGGGATGATGTCGAAGATTTACTGGAGGTTAAGAATATTGAAGAGATTCCCACTGAAGAGCAGGAAGCTCGAATAATTTGGAAAATGGAAAGACTAGTGGATCGTCATAATGAGGTGGCCGAACTGACAGAGAGATTATCTGGTGTTATGGTGGAGATAACACTGGCTCATTTTGTAACCTCAAGCTTGATTATTGGCACAAGTGTGGTGGACATTTTATTGGTTAGTTGTTTTACTTTTTATATATATTTCTATATATATTTAAAATATTTTATTCTTGTAGTTCTCTGGCCTGGGCATTATTGTTTATGTGGTGTATACCTGTGCTGTGGGTGTAGAAATCTTTCTATATTGCCTAGGAGGTTCTCACATCATGGAAGCGGTATTTAAGGAGTGTTTAGATTATAATATTTATTATATTTATATATATTTCCTTTAGTGTTCCGACTTGGCTCGCTCTACATTTTCTAGTCATTGGTATGGACACAGTGTTCGAGTCCAGAAGATGGCTCTTTTGATGGTGGCTCGGGCTCAAAGAGTGCTTACCATTAAAATACCCTTCTTTTCTCCCTCCTTGGAGACTTTGACTTCGGTGGGTTTGGTTATTTATTTGTTATACAATTTCTACTAATTAAGTTTATATTTTTTTAAGATCTTACGCTTTACAGGCTCTCTGATTGCCTTGGCAAAGTCTGTTATATAATTTAAAGACTTAAAACTGTTGTACAATTTAATGATTAAAATATATGAAAAGTAAAATTAAAATCCAGTTTTAATCAAAATTATACCTGCACCCAACGTGTTGCTGAAAGTGCATTTTACTTTTCTTTCCATTCACTTGGAACTTTCCCTGCACCTCAGATTTTCATTTTCTTTCTTAATATTCAACGTATTGTATTTCCTCTTTCCCTCTTGCTTGGTGTGCGTTAATTCGCATATCCTTTACAACAATTTCGGTTTGCTTTTCATTTTCCTTTGGCACACCATTGTCATTATCATTGACCCCCGATGGTTGTTGTCGAATTAAAGCTGCCCTGTTGTTAAACATTTCCTTGGGTATCCTTCTCCCTCTTCTCCACGAGCAGTCCTGGCAAATTGCTTTCTTTACCGGTTGCTCATCACGGATCCTGTCCTTCTCCAGCACCCTTTCCATGTTCATTTTGCCTCAGACTGTGCCCCCTTGTTTGGCACTCTTCTTTGGGCCATTTTCAGTTGCACGCTTTTCCGACTGCAGTTCATTTCCATACCCCCAAAAGCACTGTGAAGAAAAGGAGGAACTACCATATGTGTGTGGAAAAATGTTAATAAATTAGGGAAATCTTTAAGGTTTTACCTTATTTTTTAAATATTTTTTTAAAGTAGTTTTGCTGAGCTTAGACAAGAATAACTTTGTTTTAATTATATTAAAAACCTTTCTAAAATTTACAAATTCACCTTTTTTTTCAAAACAAATATTTTAAATAAATTCCTTTTTTTGTACTAACTTTTTTCTCTAAGTGCTACCACACGCACACCTTAATGACATCCGGTCTGCATCTGTGTCTGTGTGGGTTGCGCACTTCATATCCGAGGCGCAGTTGTTGATTTCCCCTTTTTCTTCCAGCAGAGCCTCTCTTCAATGAGTTGATGCTGTGTGTTTTGGGTTCTTCTCGGTTGATTTTTGTGTGTTTTATTTTTCTGTCTGTTTTCTTATTTTTCTCTGCTTCCTCTCGCCCATTGTTCATGCACAAATTCTTGCCATACTTTTTGCTCCTTAATGTTGTAGTCCTTGAAATCCTTTACACGCACATGAGCCTCCCTCTGTGTCTGTCCGTATGTCCGTCTTTGTTTCTTCTGCCATTTGTTTGTTTATTTTCGCTGGCGCCTCCTTTTGTCAAAAGTGCTTTTGCTTGTAATGTGTTCCACGTCAGGAGTTGGAACCCCTTTCTTTTTTATTTTACCAACTCTTACCACGGTGTATAACCTCAGCCTCTTGAGCCTGTCTTTTTTTTTTCATTTGGGGGATGGTTGTTTATTTTTTTACAGGGTATTTTTTGGATAATAAAATTGTAGTTTATTGGAAAACTAATTAAAAACTTTGAATTTCAATTGGAAAAGAAAGAGAATATATTTTTAAAAATATTGCTAAGCATGAGTAATCGTTCTTTAATTTTTATTAATTGTTTTAGTAGAATAATATTATTCTTCTTTATTTTTTAACATATAAAATCCATTAAAAATTACTCCATTTATTTGAAAACTAAAAGCAATTATTCTTCTGCTAACAATGTTTGCATTACTCCCTTTTTAAAGATTTCTGTAAATTGTCTGCAAATTTATAAAATATTTTTAGATTTAGCTTAGCCTTTCAATTATTAAAAACATAACTTTTAGGGCTTGATACATTTTTTTTAATATTTTTATAAAGCACAGAAAGTTGTCCTTAATTATGTTAATAAATATTTATCTCTTAAAAGATAATTTTAGGGTGTAAATATAGATATATTATTGAACTCAAGACCTCTAAGTTTTCTCTCGCATTTCTGGTCCTCCCCTCAGCTAAAACCATTATAATTAATAATTTTTATTTACCAATTAAAAGCAAATTGTTAAGTATTTTTATAGTTGCAAGCTTTATAGCCATATAGCTGGCCCACTTGATTTTTTTTCTTGGCTTTATTTTCGAGGCTTCTGTGTTCGGCGCTTTCTGTTCATTTTGCCTTTTCTTAGGGGGCTCCCCTCTTGATGTTGCTGCTAGCTTGCTTGTTGCTTGTTATTTTTATTTCGTTTCCATTCAGTCAGAGCTCGGAACTTGTTTTTACCAGCCCCAAAAGCAGGAGTCCGGACCAACCCCAACCCCAACCCCTTCGACCTTCTCCGCCTGCTCAACCTGCGCTTGTTAATGTTGTTCGTTTTCACATTTTTATGTGCATTTTGTGTGTGTGAGGGTATATGTGTTGTGTGAGTGTGTGTTTGTGGTGAACTCAACTCATACATCCGCATTTGCTACGCAATTTTTGCACTCAAGTTTACCTACTTTTTATGGTAAACACCCAAGGTTGCTTGTTTATTCTAGCAAAAATGTATTTAGGTGAGCTTAACTACATGTGGATGAGTGCGATGGGAATGGAAATGGAACTGGGGAAATGTGTGTGACTCGGATTGCGATTGAGGGGGCTGGGCAACGGGTTAAAGTGAGTGTTGCGGGGGAGGCGGACGGACGGTTAAGGTCACCGGTGGGCGCCCCGGGGTCAGGAGTAATGCTCCAAATGTACTGGGATCTCAACAAAAAAAAAAAAAGGAGAAAGTTAAATAAATACTTCAGCTTGGTGGAAAAGGTTATTGCAAATACATTTCTCTCTGTTGGCTTTCCCGATACTCGTAATTATTCTCTTGTGGGGGAAAATGTGCGCAACGAATTAAGAAAGCCAAATAGTTCGTTATGGCCAACGTGTATAAGCCCTATTATAAATACATTAATAAACACACGGCGGTTAACGAATAAATGTGCATAATTAAACGCGATAAACACATGCATAATGCACACAGAAATAAAGAAAATATATATATATAGTGCATATATATGAAAAGCCAAGGCTTCAATTGGAAATTATAAATGCTCTGGAAATTGCGGCCATTAAGCTTCAATTAAAGCAATAATAAGAAATTGATTTCTTTTTGTTATTGGGTTTTTTTAAATTTATTTATGCTCAAGATGTTAATATTTTAAGCAATGCCAAGCCAATCTAAGAGGTTTTTATAAATAAAAAACCAAAATAACACTGAAATTATTTTGATTTTATATTTATTTAATATCTAAAAGTTGTATTTAATGTTTATAATAATTTATATAATTTATTCCAAGGATTTTAAGTATTTTAACATTTTTTCTATATTCTTTAATTGTTAAAGATGTATTTAAGAATTCCTTTATCGTTTTATGTGGTTGCCATAAAGAAGTCTTATTTTTATTACACCATAATCTAGAGATTTCCTTGAATTTAGGGTATTTTAAAGATCTTCTTTCAATTTTTTCCCATAAACCTCATGTTTGTTGTACTGCTTGTTGGGTTATTTTTCCGCTCTTGTTGTTGTCAACGTGGGCGAAATAATTTTAAATGTCATTTTTACCTACACGACTAATTAAATTTCACATTTTATGCGCGCGACAGGCCAAGTGAAATGTACATAAAACAAGGAGCATGGGCGCGGTGCGGCGAATTAACAAAAACAAACACGACCAACTGTAAAATGGTGACCCACTCCACCCCCCGCCCCTCCGAGTGCTGAGGGGTGGAAAATTGAAGGGAGGGAAAAAACATAGGGACTTTTTGAAGGAATGCGCCAGCATCGCCACATGAGTGAAATTTTAAGCAGGCGCCAAAGTCTTTGGGCCATTTTCTCTGGTCTGTCCTAGAGAGGACAAGACACGTTCGTGGGAAAAGGCAAAAAAATAAGGGCATTCGCGGGAGAGGGATCCATTAAAATTCCGCTGGGGCATTGCAAAATAAATCCACTTGCAAGTGGTATAAAACAAAACAACAGCAACAGCACCAGCAGTAGAAGCAGTACCAAACACTCGAAAAGGCGAAGAAATCGACGTCCTGAAAGGGAGAAAAAAAGTATAAAACTCGTCATCGTCAGCGTTTTTTCTTTCGCTGGCGTCAAATGCCAAACGCATGTGATTCCTGCAGTCCTAGAATTCCGAAAACAACAACACCCAGCATTCTAACACATAGGCACTGAAAGAAAAGGGGTTTTTGAAGTGTTAAAATTTGTTTTATATTTGAATAACTTTATGAGTTGCCACAAAAATATCTGGGATTTTTAAACTTTATGAAAAAAGTGTCAAAGATTAATAATACAAAATATTTTTCATATTAATATTATGAATATTTTAGTATACCAAAAACATTTTTAAATTTAAATTTTAAATCTAAACTGAACTACAGTATCTTATAGATTTCTACACCTCACTTAAATTCATGTAAAAAAAGTGAATTAATTCTTCTTACACCAACCAACTTTTCCCAGTGCACTCCCACTCACACATCGTGTCCTTGTATGTGTGAGATGTGAAATGGCAAACAAATATTTTTTTGATGTACGGCCTAAAAGTATGCATTGAAATTCAACACGCGGCAAGGGACACACAAACGTTGCCCGTATTGATTGTGGTGCTGCAGGATGAGACTAAAACGAGGTGGCAGGAGGCAGCAGCAGGTCCTTGGTGGCGGATGAGTTTTAGGCATGTGGTATTTTGAAACGCTGTAAAGCAATCGCTCGAAATTAGCAGGCAGATCCTTGTTCTTGTTTAAAGCGACAACACGAGGCGGCAGCAGGCAGGAAATTACAGCTGGCAAGTGGAATAAGTTTGGGGTGTCAAGTCAAGTGAATTGAAATGGTAATGATACATGACAATGTTTTGCCCGCGATACGGATACGAGTAAATGCCAGCCAGTAGGGGCTCTGTGACAATCTTTCCCTTTTGATGTGGGCCTAGGGACAGGGCAAGGGGGTTTCTCCATAGGGAAAGTGCCATGGGATGGCTTTAAATGTGCGACATTTTCACATTTTATGGCAGCAGTTATTTTGACTTATTGTTATTTGCTTAAGGATCCTTCTCTGCAAGTGGAAAAAGGTTTAAAGTTTTAGGAAATGTAGATTAAAAGTTGGTTGCAAGGGTTTTTAAAGAAATATAAATAAAAAATTGTATTAAAGAATATATATAAGCTCAAAATTTTAATATACTTTAAAATATTTATATCTTTAAAATTAAAATATAAATACGAACCTATTTTACTTACCATTTTAATTTCTGGTATATCCATTGAGCCACCGCAAGTATACGATAGCTCTCTTTTTATCTGGCCATAAGAGTTGTCTCAAAACGGTTTGCTTACAGTGTTTTTATCACGCATACGCCTAGTTGAGCGCCTAAAAGACTGAGGCGCAATTAGAGACAACAAGCGCTCGCTCTTCTCTCCATTTCTTGCTGGCTGTTTTCCTTCCCAGCAGCACATAATCTGCATACAAATGCGTTGATTTGCCTAATCGACGCCTATTTGTTTGGGCAAAAAAAAAAAAAAAAAAAAAAAAACAAAAATGAAAAAAGAAGGAAAACACTGAATATTCTGTCTGGCGAAAGCGCGTCGGAAAATCCAAGGATAATGGGGAAAGGAGGAGTGCCAAGTAAACCGACGTTTAATTTTTGGAAAAGCGCGAGCGTGTTGCACGCATTAAAATTAAAAGCGAAGGCGATGGCACGCCTCCGTTTTATACTCCGCCTCCACTTCCTTCGTACGTGCTGGTGAGTTTCCCGGGGAAAATTCAGGCAACGAAAATGAGAGCGGAAGTTGGCTTTGACTATGTTTTGCATTTGCATGCAAATGTTTTTCCATTGGCATTTTCACTTTTCTGCGAATGAAAGCAGAGTTGAATATCTTTTCGTTATATTTTTTTTGGCAAGCGTCAAAATCAATTGACAACTAAGCCACGTCAGCTTAACAAACCTTCTAATCATACATCATGTCTGTTATTATTATTTTTTTTTGGCAACTCTTTGTCCTGTGTAAGCTTCGCTTGGGAAGCCATTTTCATTTGCTGCCTTGGCATTTGCGCATTTCCGCTTCCGGCCGCCGGTTAGCTAACTTCCGCCGCAAGCCTCGTGCCGCAACTGTCAAATCCGGGTAGTTATGGTATTTGTTGCTATTTCGCCAGCTACAAAATTATGGCCGCGTCTCGAGGCGGTAATTACCGCATTATAAATGTGGGCGGCAGCTGGAAATGATAAATTTTAAGGAAGAAATAACGATTTAAGAGATTATGAATATGCTTTGGTATGCAAGTATTTTGTTTGTTTATATTTTAATACTAGAGAGATTTTTCTTTGACTCACTAATATTTAAATATTTGTCCTACCAATATCTTAAAATATACATTATTAAACTTAATTCTTTGCAAGTTTATAATTCTCTTAAAGCTTCTTGAAAATCTATAGAATTCTGAGCATTGCTAAGTTAATCCATTGCCATATCATAAATTCAAGCTCATTGCCAACCAATATCCTGTCTCCCATATACACAACTGATAATCGAATACGACTTTTCAACACCCCAGCGAATTATGGAGTCCACGGGGAAAATGAAGCGAACAATTTATTGGCCCCAAAATCAATGGGTCAGCGAGGCGTAGAGAGCGGTGTTGCTGGTATGAAAATCAGCTCAGCAGCTCACCAGCTCAGCAATTGCAATTAAAACATGCACATGGCATTAATTTAGAGGATGCGACACCTGAGGGCAGCTCAGTCGAACATAAATCCCGACGGGAAGAGGGGTGGTGAGTGGTCAGCTAACCAAAAATGGCCACGACACGATGGCTGAAGCGATAATTTGCAATTATGTGGGGAGGTTGCCACGAGAAAAAAAAAAAAAAAAAAAAAGAATGGAAAAACCAGAGTAAGTGAGTGGGTAAGCGAGCGAGAGTGAGGGTGGAAAAAACAACAAGTGGAAAAGTGGTTTAAATAAATTGCTGCAGAGCAGAGATCACAGCGGTCAGGTAAGGGGAAAATAGGAGGGAGTGTGGGAAATGCACAGAGAAAAAATTTATAAGATAATGAAAATTAATAAAACAAAATAAATAAAAGAAGGAAAGAAGCTCATTTTATTAACACATAGTATTCTAAAATTGTCATCCAATTGAAACCTAATTTGTTCTTAATTTACCATAAACTATAACTAATGAAAATGGTTTCTGCGATTTGGTTTCTGGCATATAAATAATGCCCGGCTGCAGTGATTTAACATTTAGTTTTCTTAGTCTCGTCACAGTCTCAGTCTTCGTATTAGCCAAGATATAATTACAGCCATGCGTTATTTAAAACTTATGGTTCTTTTGTCGTTACTGACCGTGAGTTCCACCGAGAAGCCATGTCTATGTCCTGCAATTGAGGATCTTGTTTGCACAACGACTGGAATAACCGTCCAACGTTGTCAATTGAAATGTGAGGGTTTGGAAAAGCGATTCGAGGGGAGGTGCAAAACCCATGACGTACTGATTAAGTATTTGCTTCCTCGTGAATAGTTTATCAACGGTTTTGTAAATTATATTGCATATCGGATAAGAATAAAACTATTGTCCATCTTTATTGAAACAAAATAAAATTGTCAACTGTGCTTAGTAAATTGGAAAGAAAATCCTTTTTTTTGGTCCTTTATTCTATTTATTTGGGGGAAGATCATTCTTTTCTAACCAGATTTCTTTGTCTTAAGCTTAAGCTCATTTAAGACAATATATTTATCTAATTTTAAACATAATTTATTCAGATTTACTAGGCGTATAAGTAGTGCAAATGTTTTTTACGATTTATATTCTAGCTTAAAAATAATTCACAGTATCCGTATTAGTCAAAAGAAATGTATTTCACATTTTATTAACTTAATTACAAGTTTATGAATTTAATTCTCTAAAAGAACATTGTGTTTACATTTTTTTCATGACAACATGACCTATAAGTAATTTTTGTAGAAACTTAACCAATATTATTATTTCTTATAGATATGATTTATATTTTATTAACACATAAAGTATTCGAAATCGTCCAATTTAAACCTAATTTGTTCTTAATTTACCATAAACTATAACTAATGAAAATGGTTTCTGCGATTTGGTTTCTGGCATATAAATAATGCCCGGCTGCAGTGATTTAACATTCAGTTTTCTTAGTCTCGTCACAGTCTCAGGCTCAGTCTCAGTCTCCGTATTAGACACGATATATTATAGCAATGCGTTATATCAAAATTATTGTTCTTTTGTCGTTACTGACCGTGAGCTCCACCGAGATGCCATGCGCATGTGTCTTAATGCTCGATCCTGTTTGCACAACGACTGGAAAAACCGTCCAACGTTGTCAATTGCGATGTGAGGGTTTGGCAATGCAATACGAAGGGGAGTGCAACAGCCGAGAGCTGCATAGGTATCCGCTTCTTCCCTAAATAGTTTATCAAGAGTTTTGTAAATTATATTGCATCTCGGATAAGAATAAAAGTATTGTCCATCTTTATTGAAACAAAATAAAATGCTATTGTCAACTGTGTCTAGTACCCTTTTTAGGGCTTTTACTCTATTTATTTTGGGGGAAGATCAGTCTTTTCTAACCAGATGTGGCATTCCTAGCATTTAGTTTTCTTTCTTAGTTTTTGGACGCGGTCTTTGTCTTAAGCTTAAGCTCATTTAAGACAATATAGTTATCTAATGTTAAACAGAATTTATTCCAATTTACTGGGCATATAAGTAATGAAAATGTTTTCTTTATTTTCTAAATTTCTGGCTTACAAATAATCCCGGTGGCCCGTGCAAAAGTCTGTAGTCACAGTCTCCGTATTAGTCACGATATATTACAGCCGTGACTTTTGTCGTTACTGATATAATATGTAAAATAAATGTATTTATTTCACATTTTATTAACTTAATTATAATTTTATTTATTTAATTTCTTAAAAGAACAATTATTTCATGACAACATGACGTATTAGTAATTTTTGTAGAAACTTTTTATTTTTAAGTACGACAGCAAATATTAATAAAACAGTTAGAAGATTTTTTCTATTGTAAATAATTGTACTCTGTAAATTTTTAATAGTTTAAATTTAAGAATTGTACATGTCCCTCATGGCGTATACGTATTTTTTATATAATCTTTGATGTCCATGTGGAGCTGTCCTTTGGGCCTTTACACAGTTTTAAATTAATATAAAGAAGAAGTATAATCCTAGATTAAGCTGTTTAATATTTAAGACCCATTTTCTCTCAGTGCACTTCTGTGGCCAGCATGTGCAGCAGTGCTTTGTTGCCGTTGTTGCATCGTTTGCGGCCTGTTGGCAGCCAACAAATCTCTTTTGGCGTGGTCTCCAGCTCCTGCTAACGCTTCTCCTCCATCTCCTGGAATCCTTGTGCTATGACTCTGAGCCTGTTCCGGTTCCTCCTTGATCCTACTCCGCTCTCCCTCTCCCCCTTTGGCGCTGGGTGACCTCTTGGTCTTTTGCCTCTTTAACTGGTTTGGCCATTGCCGCCGCCATTACGTTAAATATTTTATGAACCATTAAAAGTTTTTGCAAATTTTATGGCCGCTTTGCATATACACATACCCACATATAAATATATATAAAAATAAAACTGGGGGAAAAAAAATAAAGAAGAGCAGCGCAAGAAGGAAGTGTGCGTTGGTGTTGTTGTAGGGATAGCCCGGCAAGCTGGCGGCACTCGGTGCCGGCTCTGGAACTTGCCACGCCCCCTGGCCCACCCTGTTCGAAGCGTGTTAGTATGTCACGACTTGTGCAAATGACTGGGCCATCAGAGAGTGCCAAAGGAGCTCATAAAATATCCCCGCCATGCGACTCCAGACTCGCAGCACTTTCAATTTGACAACAAAGCGCGGCCAAGAGCAACGGAAAAAAAAATATATTTCAGTCTGCTGCCAAAAGCGAAAGCTACACACATACACACGGGACACAAAAAAGGCGAGAAAAAAGATGACAAAAAATTATTGCGGAAGCTGTCGATGCCATTGTGACATTGTCAAAGGCAATAACGCATCACAGAAACAGTCATCACCAACAATGCCAACGGACATAAGGAGGTTAGTCGGCAACTGAATAGCACACAGTGCCTTTAAGGTCCTTGGGCATTTTTTTAGTGAAAAATAATTTAAAGGGAAACTGAAATAATATTGCAGTGAATTTTGGATTTCTGTAAAGAGAGATATATATTTTTCTTAGAATTTTCTACAAGTATTAATTTTAATCTATATTCTCAATTAAATATTTCAACAGCTAACCTTTTGCTTCTCTTGAGATTGAAAAAATATACTTAATTGCTTGAGTTTCGTATATATTTCCAGAGTTCTTGAGAAATATCAATGATATCAATTAAATATGCAATGAAATACTGAAAAACACTTTCAGAGAAGGTCAAGATATCATTTTTAAAACGACCTTTAGGCATTGTAACCAATTATTAACAGAAATTTCCATTCGCTGACCTTTATTCAACAAAAAAAAAATTTATATGTGACATTTTCAAAAAGAAAGCATATTTAATTGGTTTTGGGAATGAGAACCTCAGTCTAGACATTTTGAAATGTACTAGGTAGGTGTTTTAATTATGAAAAAATGTATGTTATAAGTATTTACAATATAAAAAAAATTATATATACTTATAATTAAAATTAAAAACTTTGAAATCATTTAAAAAACCTTTAAATTAATATTTAAGTAATCTGTTAAGCTATGCAAACTTGGCAAGGCAAACATCTTGGTAACTTATATATATGTATATACAACACACTCCATTTTAATCTATCCCAAGAGACAAAGAATTGTTCCCCGAGGCAATTAACCTTTTGCAAGTCTCTCCAAAAATTAAAACAAATTTAATTTGGGCATTTTTAATGTTGTTTCCAACCAAATTCACCTTCAAAGACCTTAACCCAATTGCAATTCTTCGAAAATTTTCATTTTAACGTATCTTGTGACACCAAAAAACCGTCAACAATGACAACGATGATGACAAGTTTTGCAAATAAAAGTTGCCTTTGGCTCAGGACACATACACAGCGAAATCAATGTCTGGATTCTAGGACAGGTGTCTGTTGTGTGTGCGAGTGTGTGTGTGTGTTTCTATGTCTATCTGTCCTGTTAGTCTCTCACATACACATGTTGAGAGATAGAGATAGATACAGAAAGAGAGTGTTACAAGGCCGCTGACTGACTGACAACAACAACCAGCAGCTGGCAGTAAACTTTAAAGCTGCGAGAAAGTTTTAATTAACAAAATTAATGTTATGGCAACGCCAGCGAGGTAGAGCACAGAGGGAAATAGTGGTTTAGGAAATTAGAAAATTAATATAAATAAAAAAAGAAGCATAACAGCATTTTGAAATTATTTAAGAATGTAAATATTTATCAATGAAAACTTTAAAAGTAAGTAAAATAACTATAAAACCTTAAAAAAAAAAAATCTTAAAAATGTTTAAGAACCGATACCGATATTAAATTTAATAACCCAAGGTAGTTCCTTGATTTTTTTTTATAAAACAAACTTCAAAAACAATTTTTAAGCTATAATTTCTTATCAAAAATTCACAAATTTCTCAAAATTAAAGCTCCAAAATTATTCTTACAAATTAATTACCCAATTTTTTGTCTATAATTTATTTTTACGTGCACCTAAAATCCAGCATCAGCGGCAATTTGAACCAACATATTGCACAGCCTCCTGTGAAACGTTCATACATTCTAACGAGTATATATGGGAATGGTTATAGTATAGCAGCTGGAAATGTTTATGCATGAATATCGACTATGGCGAAGAAATTTGCGAGCTTCTGCTGCTCATTAAAAACGCCCAAAAGCAGCAACAACTGCAATGCTTGCAGCAAAAACAGACAACAACAACATCGGCGACAACTACAACTGCAGCTAGCAACTTGAGCGCCATGCTGCGTATGCGTAATTTCTATGCATTTTTTTCCTTTTTTTTTCCTTTTTTTTAAGCTGAAACTGCGGGATGGTAATGAGTTGGGCTGGGGGGGAGTGGCACACAATAAGCATTGCAGCTGGAATATTGTGCGTATGTTGCTCATTTATTTTCCTCAACATCTGCTGACACTGGAGATAGATGGAAAAATATAAGAAAACGAAAAAAAAGAACAAAACGAAAGGAGAGATGAGAAAAAAATGCACTTAATGAGTTGGCAACAAGGCAAAAAATAAATGCGTCAAGGAAAAAGTTAAGAAAAAATCAATATTTAAGAAAATGATGTTAAATAAAATGTAAAATTAAGAATTTAAATTATAAGTCTTCAACATTTTTCTTCCATTTTTCGCACAATAGTTTTTCCCTTGAGTAAAGGCTCTGTTCAGCCGTCTCCTTAAAATTGTTTGGCAATTTTCTGGCAATTTAACTCGGCCGCAAGACAAAGAAGTTGCAATGAATGCACAAAACGAAATGATAATTTCATTAAGCCTTCGGTGCGGCTTTGCATCAGCTTTCAGCTTGAGTTCCGTTGAGCTGCGAATCTTCACACATACATATGTAGTGTATTTATATATACCTATATATACTGATATATACTTATATGCTAGGACTGATTGTGGTTAAGCAGCAGGAGCAACAGAATCACCTGCCCTGCCACACACAGATACGCCACGCATGCCATACGCCACTTAATGCGCATCAGCATCGGTGAGCATCGTGTAACGGCATTGTAAATGTAAATTTAAAACACAGAGAGCATTAATTATGCAATGAGCGAGTCTACACTGAGGGGAAATATGGGTTATAAGCGATGGGGGAACTTTATTTGAAAGTCTGGGTTATTGTTACGCTTGTAAAATTTATATACATTTTTTTAAAGGAATAATTTTAAATTTTTTTTTAAATTTAATTATTAATTAATTAATTTAATATTTATTTAATGATTAATTAATTAATAACAAAAAAATGATTTAAGTATTTAATAAATATTCGTTTATTTATTATTATAATTTATTTATTAAATTATTTCTTCATTTAACAATTATTATAAATTTATATTTATTTTTACTTTATTATATACTTATTAATTTAATTGTTTATTTATATATTATTTTATTTATTAATTTGTTTATTTTTTTATTTATTTTTATTATTTATTAATTTATTTTTGTATTATTTATTAATTTATTTTTGTTTATATAATTATTATTGTTTTTTTTTATATATTTTCTCTATATTTAGTTAATTATAAATGTATTTCTTTATCCAATTTTTATTCATTTAATTCAATTCCATTCTCTCCGTGCAATTCACATGTAAGCTTAAATTTTAATAAGATTTAAAATATATATTATATGCATATAAATAACCATAGAAGCTGAGGATAACATTTCAATTATGCTGCAACTTTGGTTTAAAGTTCAAGACTCGTTCGGGCATTAAGTATACGCCGAGTGGGCTGTGGCTCTTGTATATATATACATATATACATATATATAAGTATGTTTATTGTTTTTAACAGGCAGCCGCAATTCTGCCACCCCACCCCCCTACATTTTTTGTGTTGCTGGTTTTTCGATCTCTCCCCAGCAGCTGTCGCATTAACCAATGTCCATTTTGTAGCCCGTCGGCCATTGTACTTCATTTTTCTCCTCCCCTTCGGCTTTCCTCCAGCTTCCATTTCAGCTCTGTCGCGACGTCGTCGTCGTCGTCGACGGCCTGTTATTAAAATACATAAATAATAAGCGGCATGTCAGCGGCGGCTTTTGTTGCTACGCCACGGCGGCTGTAGTGTATTGTTATGACTCTGGCAGAGGCACTTAAGCGGTCGCATCCTGCAATCGAGAATCCTGGAGCTTTCCTCTGTTCAGACTTGCCTGCTTTTCCCCACTTTTCCCGACTTTTCCCCTCCTTCCACCGCTTCAATATGGCACGCAAATTAGCCATAGATAGAGAGCCACATTATCTTGATGGCCGTCTATGGGAGTAAACAATATTTTATTGGCAGTTAAAAAATTAATTGAACTATAAAAGAAACTTCTGTTATGTAAATGCTATCGACTTTCAAGGGGAAATCAAAATGGATATTAATGGTTAGGGAGTTCTTTGGTTTTTAAATAACTTAATTTTTATATAAAAGAGACTGAAAACGATATAGATATACCCTTACGCTTTGAGAACTTGCCAATTAAGCAACTTGATAACGATTTATTGCACTCAAAAGCCACCGTTGAAGGATGGTAAAAAAAAAGGATATGTATTTGGTTCTCGAAAATAACATTTAGCACCTATCTGGGTTTTTTTTTCTGCCTTTATATTCATTTGGATTTTCACCGAAGCATTCATGCACACAACATTCATACAATTTCGTTGGGTTTATTTATATTTTTTAATTTATACACTTTTTATTTATCCAAGCCTTGAGTTTCAATTTTTCCCACATATTTCTGGCAAATTTTTTCTCGTTGAATATATAGTGAATGTGTGTGTCTCTTATAACTAGCATATTAAGCCAGCGATTTCGATATGTAATGCATGTGGATATGAGTTGAAATCGTTTGGGGAAAAAAACGAGAAATTATTTAAATTGAATAGAGTTTTTTTTAAGGGTTTAAAGTAAAAATTTTTGTATGATCTAGCATTTAAAATTTTAATTGAACTTGGTTTAAAGTTATTCCTTGTAGTTTTTAGTTGTAGAAATTTATATTTTTTAATTTGATAAGTTCTCTTAGATGTTGCATAGAAAGATTTTAAGTTGGAATTTAAATTGTATTATGGTAGAGCTTTTCTGGAATTACTTACAGTATTTGGTTATTCACTGATTCATTAAATGTTTAACTTCTTTTTCTATTTTTTGCATTTATACTTCAATTTTGCTGATGACCTCATTTGCCGAAGGTCGTGAAGCTTTCTTGAAACGACAAAACCCCGTGAAATTTTTGTGGTTTTTTGCTCGTTTTTGGCACATAATCGACATGTACATCAAATTTATGTTTTTCTTATATCGTTTTATTTTTTTTTTTTACATTTCTTTGCTGCTGTTAGCAGCTGTGGTAGGTACCAGACATTGGCCATAAAATAGAGCATAGTCCAAGGTCCTTTGGTTGCCCAACTAAACGGGTGGGAGGGAGTGTGTGTGTGTGAAGACGAGAGGCGAATCAACTCTTGGCCATAACATTTAAAGTCAAATTACGGCAAATGGTCGCAAAGTGTGTGATTTAAATGCACTTGGGCGACACTTTAAGACGCTCAATTGCTCGCTTTATTGTGTGGCCATAAAAAAGGCGGCACCGCTTTTCCCCAACCGACTTTTCCGGCGGGGGGAGCGTGAGGGGGATGGCTGCCTGCAAAGCCGAGCAATTGTCGCCTGAGTCACGTTTGTCACATAAACTCGGCGCTTGGCTGCTACTGCTGCTGGCGGTCAAACTGAACAAGTGAAAAACTATTATTATTTGGTGGCATGCTCTTAGACAGCCACCAAACCACCGAGTTTTCCACTTGCCACTCCACTGAACTCCACTCCAGTGCACCCCTGGAAAATGGTCTGTTCTGTTCGTAAATCCATCAGCTTTATGTTTTTTGTTGCCCTGCTCTGCCCCCCATTTTTTTAGCTTCTCTTTTTTTCTTTTTTTTTTTTGGTTTCTTTCGGTTGAAATTTTATGTGTTGGAAGTTTGCTTCGCTCGCTTCCTGGGTTTTGGTTTTTTTCTGGATTTCGGTTTTCGCTTTGACGATGCTGCAGTTTCTTTTTTTTCCCCTCCCCGATTGCTTTCTTCTCTGCAGTTGTGGGCCTGTGTCAGCGGAAAAATTAATTTCATTTTCGGGCTCTGGATACCGTAAGGGATCAATGTGGAGTCGTCAAAATTTTCAAGGGGTGACCTCGTCAGAGTAAAGCATAAAATAACATTAAGGGAAAATGGTATACATTTTATGGCTATCCTCATTTGAATGAATGGAAAAAGCCATTGGAAATGAATTAGAAATTGTTTCATCTGAAACTTTTAGTTGTGAAATTTTTGACTCAACAATAGGGTTACCGGGTGAAATAGAAAATAAGTGTATCAAGAGAAAAACTCAGATATTGAAAATATTGTAAAGTTGGACCTATAAATTTGCTGAAACTAAACAATTTTTTATTTAAAAAATTTAAAAATATATATTATATAAATAAATAATAACGGAAAGATATCTGAAATAATATAATAATAATAATATATATAATTTGGACACAGTATTGATATGAATATTATATTGTTTGGGGTTTCATAAACAATCGTGCTTATGTTCTGGACGACTAAATGACTAAAGTACTGAAAATATCGGTGATGAATAGCGATATTTAGCCGTTATTTTCAATTGAAAAACAAAATGTTCCCATACACACTGCGGAAAATATGGACTAACTACAGCGACAGCCTTATTATGTTGGTATATATTCCTTTATTTTACTAACCAGGCTGCGGTCACACTGATCAGCTGATTCTGGTAAGTTGTTCTCCAGCTACAAATAATTTCATATTATTTACACGAAAATATATAAAATCCAAGCTTAACCGGTTCAACTTACGATGAGTCATCGACGGGGAAGACACCAAAACCGCAAAGGAAATCCATCCAGGGATAATGATGATCTCATCTATCATGGACCAGGCCGTGGCAGTCACCAAGCCAAAATGTTTGGCCACAACTTTGACTTTGCTGGCTTTATTCCGCTTGTAAAAACAGTATATATATATATGATGGCGAGGGACTACCACCTCGAGAGACGGTTGCCCTTCTGTGTCTTTCAACACGCCATGACTGAAATCCTTACGGGAAGAATGTTGGAAGTGGCGGGGCATCGATATGATGCAAAACAATATTACGAATATTGCAATATACCACTGCCGATCTATTTGTACATTCAGGGAATCGGAAAGACCATGATGCCGGGTGGAACACAAATAGAATGGAATCTACCGGAAGCAGCCACTCCCCAAAGGCGCATCGAGGGGGAGAAGCCGTGTCGTTCCGGGACTTTCGGGATTCCCACTGCGGCGAACCACAATGCCTACGAGTGCTACATATCCCCATACATAACGTCAGAGTATATAAAACGACAAGCACTGGTCACCGATGAAACTGAGGATCTCAACTGGAGTCCCTTCCCAAATGGCTGGCTGCCCGCCGAATGTGAGGTAAATGAAAACCTTCTTGGGTATCACCCGCTCGAGAAGTTACATATCGACGGAATTCGTAAATGCTCAGGATGTACTTTTGAGGATTCTGATGACACTGGAGGAATTCTGTGCCACAGTCGTGGAGCTATGTTAACTTCGTCAATTGTTGTGGGAAACTCAGGAGTAAAGTGCGTTAAAGCCGTGTTCGAGCACACTGAAAACATTGCTGCCTTCCTATTTAAGGAATATGAAGAGAAAGAAAATCTCAAGGCAGTACTTTGGGAGGAACCTTCCACTATGTATGCACCATGTGCTTTGTCAGCTATCAACGTAAATCAGGGCAGCTATTTCGGTTACAAAAGAAAGAGAAATGTGGCAGCACCAGGTGCATTTGCACTTTGTAATGGAAAATTAATTGATGGTTGGCTGGAAACTATTAATGATAATTTCGAATACAAGGGATTGTTTGGATTGTCTAAATATAAATATAATCATATGCAAGGCTTATCATCTGCAGATCACCACTGTGGCCAGAGTTGGTTGCTTGACGTTTCTTCTTTGATTAATTTTCACATGAAAAATATAAACTAATTTGTAATTCACTGTAATGTAAAATAATTTCTTTATATTTTTGAATATCATATCCATTGTTTCTTTATCTCAAATATAGATTATTCCGCAATCTCAACTCATAATTTGAATGTTTTCTTAATGTCAGGTGCTAATTTATTCGCTGGCCTACTTGAAAAAACAGATTAAACCGTTTACATAATTTATAGACATCCATGTCTGTCCTGACTTTGGGCTAAAAGGATACCTGTTTCTGATTGGTAAAGGTAAAGGTAAATAATAATCCAAAATGGCAGAGGAACGTGCTGTGTTGTAAGCCTGGGGAAAGGTTCACTTCTGGGAAAATTATAAGGAAAAAGTAGGGCGTTAATTGACAGTAATTTTATTAGGTAAATGAAGCCGCTGTGTTGTGTAAAAAAAGAAGATATATAAAGCGGATCCAACAAACTCGTAAATATTTAACAAATTATGCGATTTTAATGAGCTGAAAAAGTGCAAATCACTGGCGGCGGTGGCCACCACCGATTTTTACCCAAGAGCTGGTGGGAAATGTATGAATCCGCAACATACAATATACATATATTAATTGAAATGTGGCGCTGAAATCAATTCAATGTCACACTGCGGAGAGTATAATGGATGGAAACGGGTTGGAAAACAAGTGGTAGTCTCTTTGCCAACCTACAATTAAGATATGAAATGAGCCACAAATCACAAACCTGAAAGACAATTTATTATTTCAAACTCTCTTTCCCGCCTTTTTCCACCAATAATTGGCAGTGGCGTCAAAATCTAATTCGATTCGCACAAGAATTAAGCTCGAAACCCTTCGAAAATGTTTGCCAAAAAGTTAGTTTTATGTTTTCCAGAAGCGGAGGGGGACAGGCTATTGGCAGTCTCAAATTGTTGTCAGACATTTTCATGCGAGCTCATAACATTTTATGCACAAAATAAATTTGCATGTTGCACTTTTGAATAATCGCACTCCGCTGACAAACATCGTTCTGCCAAAATCGTTCGCCTGGAAAGAGGCTTCCTCCCCTCAATCTGTTTCCCTTAAGTCCAGAGGGGGGAAATCCTGCGAGAAGCCATCCTGGCTCTTCGCCAGTTGGCAGAAGGCAGTGCAACTCCTGGACAAAAGGGAGTTGCTGCACGGGGAAAAAAATATGGTATTTTACTTGGCTTGGATATGAGATAAGAAGTTAATTAACAATTTATTTATTTATTAATGCTTGAATAAAAAATACTTGTATTTAATTTAAAATATTTAAAATACTGCTTAAAAAATGAATACGATTTCTTTGAGTGCTTGGTTAGAAGTTGGTTTAGAAACAGTATCTTTTCGCCAGAAGCGGCCAAACCAGACACGTAAATTTTGGACAGACGAGGGGACATGGACATGGAGTACGATGGCGGCAACGAAAAGGACAGCGATGAGGACAACGACAACGACAAGGACAACATCCTTGCATGAATGAAATCGAGTCGTGGCGGCTGCTGCTGTTGCTGCTGCCCCAAATGAAATGCCATTAATTTGGCAAATGAATGCGGTTGCGTTGGTTGTTTGACTGACTGACTGACTAACTGAATGACTGACTGAATGGCCGACCGGGGTGGAGGAGGAGCACAGAAACCCAGCCAGACAGAGATGGAGACAGGCACTCCACTTCACAGCAATTACCCAACAAGTGTAGGCAAATTTGAACTCGACTCAACTCAACTCAACTGCTGCGGCTAAAACAACAACTGGGGAAATCTTAAGTTGGTCAAATATTATTTTAGTTGAGTTGAGCTTAGCTGCGGTTGGCGGAGCAAGGTTTTTTTTTTAAATTTAATTTCATGGGGATTAAAAAAAAAAGAATTAATTTGGACTATTTGTTCTTAAGAAATAAATGGGGATAGATAAGGACATTATATTAATAATAAAAGGGGTTTAAGATCTTAATTACGAATAATTTACCATGAATATAACTTAGTTCTTCCCAGAACGAGTTGTGAATTCCAGGGTTAAACTAGGGGAAGATTCATTGATGATAAAATATTATAGAGTTAAATATATCGATAGTTTTAATATAGGTAAACATTGTATTTAATGTTAAATGGACGATATTACCTTACATCTAAAACTAATTATTTTAAAATCCAATAAGATCTACTTTGTGGTAAGATGGTCGATGCTGAGGTCCCTTGAGTGCTTTGTTATTTCATAAATTTCCAAGCACAATTATTGTAATTATTTTCTTCTCATGACTTCCTTGTTTAAATTTATCAACTTTTAATATTTGTTTATAATTTATTTATTTGAGTAATAACCCCTTAACAAATATTTCATAATGAATAACTACAATTATTTCCAACCCTTGGTAATCTTTAAAACTGACTTTTCTCACCCCTCTTACTTGAGTTATTTCTCAACCATTTTTGATCTGATTAGTGCCTGGCACCAAATTGCTTGTTCCTGTGTCATCTGGCCATAATTCAGTTACGGAGCAGGCGGGAGCCCCCTAAACTCGGTGCTGTTCGGGGTCATCTATCAAGCAAGTGCTGCAAGTGCTATATAATATTTCTGTCATTATGCTTAATTATCTGGTTCCTGGGCAATGCGTCAACGTTGACCTGACCGCTGACACGCCCCCTGCCTTGCGTGCCAGCTGGGTGAAAGCTTCAATCTGAAATTAGTTGGGGCAGGTCACTTCAGTTCAGCTCAGTTCCAGCTCAGTATTTTCACATAAGATTGAGGTTGAGGTTGAGCGTGGAGTGGGAAGTGGGAGGTGGGAGGGGTGGGGCACATGACATCGCGTGTTGTGAGCAGGCGGGTCATAAATGAAATCTGCTGCCACTTTGTCGCCCATTGTTTAATAATGAAATTAAATCGTTTTAGCCGACAAACCTTACACGAAAAAAAGGTTAAGTAAAAACTACAAAGGGAAAGGAAATACACCGCAGGAAATGTATAATCAGTCGAGTAATAATTATATTTGACTTTTCAAAAAACCCTATAATTACTGGCTGTTTAATAATAAATAGGAAAATTATAATATAATAAATTATAATAATTGTGATATATTTCAGAAATGTAAATTAGAGGCTTATACATCCACAGAGGCTTATATATCCACAACAAGAAAGGGATATAAATAAGGTTAATTTATGAAAAGGTTTAAGGAAATTAAGGGAATCGATAACAAAGGATTCGATATGACATTTCGATTAAGTAATATACTCAATTTAATATTGGAAATATCTTTAACTTTGGTATGACGTCATAATATCAATAAATATGGCTTTAAAATTAGAATAACGATATTATCGATAAATATTTGAAAAATGTATTATCGAAAAATGTCTTTCAATTGTATTTGTCCTTATTTTCTATTTTATGGAAATATGTATTATATTTTATAGATCCGATATATGGTACAAAACTGAATATCGATTTATTGCACACAAATCACAATGTTAAAATATCGATTTCTATACATCTTTTAAAATTTTTCGCTCTTTTCTAATTTCATTATTAATTTCAACTAAAATTATATTTATATTACCCCTTGATCTCTATTAATATAAAAATGTCGCTTAATTTTTTCTGTGCATTTGGTGCTCGTAGGGTTAGAAACTCAAACCCAAAGGCGAGGTGAGGTCAACCCCATCCGCTTCTCACTTGTCAGCGCTCTTGTTGACGCTTGACAAATGGCTGTTGGGCGGTAGGGGCTAGACCCCCTTCCCATTTCTTCCTTTGATTTACTGCCACATTTTGTATACACATACACATAGATATATATATTTTTTGTTCCTTGTTTGCCCAGCGGCGAAATGAGCAGCGGGAGCGAACTTAGACTAATTCTGAGTGAAATGGTTGTAAAAAAGTGAAATGTGTTGAGGTTGGCTGAGTGAAATGTCAGGCAATTGTTCAACGTCCAAACGAAGGCGGGGTGAACCTCAAACCCGGAGAGCTGGCCCAAAATTGCATGCGATGGACGAGTTATGTTGTGTTATTACCGTCGCCCCGGTATTTGTCTGTGCGTGCTGAAGATTGATACCCTGTAACTCACTCTACTCGCTCTCTTTCGTCTAGGGAAGCGATTTAGGAATTTTATTGAATAATTTAAATATAGAAGTGTAAGATAATATCTATTTATTCAGTCTAGCTATTTATAAATCGATATATTAATTGATTATTTTATATATCAAACTAATTATCGAAAAAAATAAATACAATTGATAGGACATTTTTCATAGTATCGCTATTTTAACTATAAATGCAAAAAATCTCGTTATTTAAATATTCGATAAACAGTTTACGATATTTTGTATTAGATATATTACATTGCCGTTCGATATTTCGATATTCGATGTTACTGTAATTATTTAACGCTTATCAAAGGGTATTTCCGTATTCCACTTGACTGCTCAGTTAGCCTTCTTTGCGTGATCAACTTTTGTTAATATTTTTTTTATGCCATTGCGTTTTCCGGCAGAGTTTCATTATATATTTTTTTTGCACTATTTTCACTGATAATTTGCGCGCTTGTTGATTTGGCAGCTAATTACATAGTTGTTGCACTTTACGTTTTTACATTCAACAATTTTATAATTTTACGAGTTATTTGTGTTTAATTTAATGTGCAATTTGTTGGCCGGCAAATGGCCCTCGGGGCGTTATATGTATTCACATGAAGGGGAGGCGGAGTGGAAAACGCGGAGAAAAATGGAGAGGAAAATGAAGTGAAAGGAGATGTGTAGGGGGTAGGGAGGAATTAAGCCAGAGGGCAACAGTTACTGGTCGCCGCTGGCTGTTGTGTCAAGTGCTTAAAGTGCCCGAAACAATTGCGCTGTGACATAAAATAACAATTACGCAATTAATTGCAGCATTTCAATAATATTTAATGAAGCGTAAACAAAATGAAATGACGGCGGTACAAAGCCGAGGCCAACATGGCAAAATAATTGCAAATGACAAAAGTGGAAAACAAATTTCACATATTACTTTATGTATATTATTATAGATTCCCATGCATACACTTATTTAAATATAGAGCCGCCGAATTTATGTGCTTATTATTATATCAGATATATGTGGAAAATAATGTGCACAGAAAGGAATTCAAGCTGTGAATTAATAAAATGAAATGCCTATTATTATGGGAAATTATATTATTCTGGCTTGAGAATACATTATTTTTATTTTTTATTAATTAGATGATATAATAAAACATATGTTCAGGTCTTTCTAAAATAGAATTTATAGTTTATAGAGGCATTATTCATATTTTATGTATATAATAAAACCTATTTCAAGATTGAAAATGTATTTGCAATAAATATGCCTGCTTGCACCGTTGCCTCTAATGCTGGCTCATGGAAATTAAAAGGATTTTCCACGGCTCTCCCTCGCCTACTTGGCTGATTCCTCGGCTATCCTCGGGCATCCTACTGCTCCTGCTGGCGGTGGTCACATAAATCTCGACCACTTAATAGACGACTGCATAATTTAACAGATAAACAAACAAGCGAGGGAAGCGACGACTCGGCAGAATGCATGTGCCAATGAATGGAACTACAAAGTCCAAAGAAAGCGAAATGGGTACGAAAATCCTGCAAAAAAAATCCAGGAGAAAAAATAATACGAAAAAAAGGAAAAAAAGAAAATGAAGCCGGAGCTAGAGAAAGGATAGCTTGCCGAAAGCAAAAGCTAATTGCCAAATACTAAATTACCCATTCAGCAGTAAAAACATTCCAAGCTGGAGCTCCTTCCTCGCTGAAAGCCCCCGAAAATGTGGTGTAAAACGTGGTTCCAAACGAAACCAACCAGCCAGTGGGCAGAATGCTGGGCAAATATATTTCGAATTTGCTGTCAATGCGAAAAAAAAGCACTCCACACAAATATACACATACTTTTGGAGCACTTGAAGAAAAATGTTTAGAAGGAATTTTTAGGAACATTTTTTATATTTAAGAAAGATTTTTAATTGAATATAAACAATAATTAGGTAGTTTATAATTTAAAATTTATTATTTGTTATTTTTTAAACACTGTGAAGATTTTAGAACTCTTTAAAATATGTCAAAAACAATCTTAATAGTTGAAATTCACATGGGATTATTTTATCGCAAACTAAATTGAGTTAATTTCCCAATTTCCTAGACCAACCCTAGCTTTCTTCTATTAAACCTTAATATACCTTTGACTTCCTGGAATATTTTCCTCAGTGCACACATACATAAAGAGTGAATCCTGTCGAACGGCGCACCAACGAGCAGGGCGTGGTATGGGCCTCTGGATTTGCTGATATGGAGTAAATGGCAGTAACTGCAGAAAGTAGGACCAAAAACCAAGGGACAACACATGGGGAAACCCGAAACCAGAAATAGAGAAATGGAGAAAGGGAGTGAGAGAGAAAAATAACAAACTGGAGAAGTGTTAAGCGCGTCCATGGTTGACCAAGCGAATGCGCTCTGTTTGGGCCAAGAAATTAGCCAGAGATTTCGCTCCGCCGAGTGGCTCTAAGGGAGGGACGGCAAATATGTGCTCATTGATATCGATGTTTTATGGCCTTTTTATGGCCAGTTGGATGGGCATAAAAAGTTGTCACTATCTCGGCATGATGTGGGTGCTTGGTATTTGCCAAGGAATTGAATATAAATATATACATTTGTGTTTATTTACTAACTATTAATAGTACACATAAAATGTAAACAGTGTAAGTCTTGATGGCTTTTACTTTTTACAAATTGTTCTTGAGGGATTTTCCTTGATGTTCAGAAAGTATTTAAAAAAAAGGAAAGCTGTTTTATATTTTTTAAAGCTGCCTTCTTGCTTATTTTATTTCATAAATGTGTGATTTTTTCCTGCAGCCAAGTATAAGCCCAAGTATAAGCCCCTGAAAAGGACTCGAAAAGGGTATATATATATTGTGAGGGGGATAATCGCTCCTTTGCTGGCTCGTTCGATGGTCGTATAAGTAAGCACATACTTACATGCCAAAGTAGTTCAAAGTGTAGTTTTCAAATGTAAAATTATAAGCAATGGGTATGCTATTTCGGTCATATCCTCTTTTTCTCTCTTGGCACTCCCCTCTGACCCTTGGCACTTAATGTGCTTTACCCCTTACCCCCCTCGTACACTTTCACACAATCATAGTGCCTTTTGCACTCGGCTCGTCGCTTCCGTTTGTCAACGAGTTCCGGAAATGATGATAAAAAATGGCTGCTGCAGTTGCAGCTGCTGTTCGGCACTCCTCTATCTTTTCCCTTTTCTGGCTTAGGGAGTGTGTGTGTGTGTTTATGACATATGTGTGTGTGTGTGTGAGGGAGGGGTTGGTGTAATTGTGTATACACAGAAAGATATATGGTGAAGTATTTTAAAATTAATATATAATTTTCAAATTAAAAGAAAATTATCTAAATACAAATTTTTAAGAATATTATTTATAAAGTTAGTACAAGTTTTATTCTTACATATTACATAGCCTACTTTTAGGAAAATGTAGAATTAGTTATTAGATCACCTAAACTTCCAAAAGACTTAAAAATCACCTAAAAATATTTCCTTTTCTTTATTTATCCATAGAGTTATTAGATGCATTTTAGGAAATTTTTCTCCACATGTTTACTTGGCTTTGACTTAGTAGCTGTGCAGCTGAGGCAGCAGCTAAAATTTCATTGCACTCGACTGCTGCGACTACTTAGCACAAGTGAGCCCCCGAAGGCATTTGGAATTTGTTGGGGGTACGCGGTGTGGCTTAAACTTGAACATGGCTTTTCTTTTTTTTCTCATCTTGCTTCCCATTGAGGAAAATTCTAAGGGGGTAAGGAGGGAGTGGAAGGGGAGGCCAAGACAGCTGCTCATTTCCGCACGCTCAGCGACGATGACTTGGCAAAAGGGGGCAAGGAGGTTGCATAATAAGCAACTAAGACAGCTTAGAACTGCGGCCATGTCCTGTTCTCAGAAAAGTCTCCGCCCACAGTTGCATGGCTTTTACAGATGAGAAAAGGAATTTTATAAAAAATAAATAAATAAAATAGGTAGGGAAATATGGGAAGAAATTAAGTAAATGATTTAAGGATTTAACCCTTCTCCTTTTAATTTCTCAATATTAGCTTCTTTAAATTATTAAAAATAGTATATGAATTTTTTTTTTATAAATACCATTTATTGCTAAATATTTTTTTTATTATATTTTTATCCCTTGCTGTACCTATGCCTGTGGTCCTTGTTCTACTCTGGCTTTTCCCTTTCTACAGTGACAGGCACTTTCGAATGCATTCCACCGCCTTCGGATCTTGCATCCTCGACTGCCACAATAAATGTAAAGTGCTGCCAAGTGTCGGCTCCTCCGGTTAACTCCCTCTGGTCCACCCACACATGCATAGATTATTACCTGCCACTTGCCACTTGGCACCTTACTTTTTTCCTATTTTCCTCCCCTACTTTTTTTTTCTTGCTCTTCTTAGCTCACTCTACAACTTTGAAGGAGTTTTCTTCGACATTTCTCTTTTGCCTTTCGACCGAAAGCTGCCAACACATGTTGAAAAGTTTTCGCTTCGTTTTGCCATTTTTCGTGTGTGTGTGAGAGCGACATGAAAATGCTTTGAATCCATTCAGCAGCAGACAGACGTCGAAAAAAAGGACGAAGGACAACGGAAGTCAAGGGGATTGGTCGGGGGGGAAATTAAATTTGGCAGCTGCTGCCATTTTTCGTTGCACAAACTCTGACTAATTGACATGTTGCATGTTGCAACCGAGAGTCTGAAAAGGTGTTGACTTCGATTGTCTGACACGGCGAGACCCGAAAATGTATTTAAACATTTCTCAACATTTCAATTTCAAATCTCTTTGGCAACCGCAGACGAGGGACTTCGGAATGGAAAGGTAGAAGTGCAGGGATTTGGCTTTGAATGCCATGTTAATTACAAAACACTAGGCAACTGAACCTGGGCCAAAGGTTTTGGCTGTGCACTGAGGGGAAAATAGGGAAAGAAATGTTTTTTACAAATTTTAATTGGGGAAATGGGATATAGAAAAACGTAAACAGATATTAACGAATCTAAACTAATTCTCTTGCAAGAACATTATGCTCTTGAAATTAAAGAAAATATTTGCATTTTGTGATAGACTTATTCAAATAGGTGTATATTTTATTTCCTCTCAGTGTACACCAGTTGAGCTTTTCAACTGCCATAGGAACTTGGGTCTGGGAACCTAAGCTACTGCATTAGTAGACCACTAAGCGGCAGCACATTGCACTTGGCCACATCCCACAGACAGTTCTCACCCATTTCACACATCCCAGAACCGAGAATCGAGAATTTCGAATTGTTGGAGTACTGAGAACCCTCTTGCAATAATGTTCTGGACTTTTAGAACACTTCCAGCTACATCAGTTTCATTTGGAGTACTTTTCAAGGAGGGAGATAGAGGGTCCCGAATGTTTATTTACCAAAATTTCTTTGGTCTGCCTTCAAGTGTAGTGCTTAAATCGAAATTCATGAGAATTTGTATGAGTGTTTTGCTTTTGAAAACAAATTAAATCAAGATTTGTTGGAGGTATTTAATTAGCCAACAAGAATGTCTTAATTAAGGAGGTTATTCAATGAGTAGACTCTTTAAATTCGATTTATCTTTTAAAAGGTTTTGTATTCCTTTTCAACAAAGGGAAATCTAAGAAAAAATACAAATAAAATCCTAACATTAACCTGTTTCTCTCTCATCAGTTTTGATTTTATTTCCCCGTTTTATCCAGGATACCAATAGTTTCCTCACCTTTACACCCATGTCAATATTTTATTATCCTTTTTTGCTTTGCTTACTAGCTCACCTCCTTTGCATTCCATCATGCCATGATCCTTTCAAACTCCCCCTTAACTCTATCTTATTGCTCGTAATCCTTGGCATTGATTGCCCCCGCCTCAGTTCATTGGCTCGTTTAAAGGAGTTTTAACCACATTTTGATGGACCAAGAACAGGAACATTATCGCAAACCAGCTGCCAAAGCCGAAGGCTCAACACCTGCCGGAGTCTTTAGAGAGACGGCAGCAATCCTTAAAGCGCCCCGGAAACTTTTGCAATGTCCTGCGGGTTATTTATGTCCACAGCTTGACTTAATGACCTCCCCCATGCTCCTGCTCCAGGGTCGATAGTGCAGGTCCAGCCTGCAAAAAAAAGAAGGGAACTGGTGGAAAAAATAAAAAGGAAAGACAAAGCGAGTGGTTAAGTCAAAAGGCGTTGAAGGCACTTTATGAGCGTCGTCTGGAGCCGTAGTCCTGGCCGCCACATCCTGAATCCTGGTCAGTTTCCGTGGATGCCTGGACTGGATGGACTGCGGACAATCACTGAGCAAATCCCGGCCATTGAAATCAATAAAACTTAACGGCTTCGGACGTAGCAGGACCGATGGCTACGATTGATGTGCCATAAAAGTCGCAATTGAAGCGCACGCCCGCAGTGAGCGGCTCCTCCGGTTGACCATCGTCAGTGGAAAAATGGTTGGAAAAGGAAAAGAGGGAAAAACTGTGCGGGACAGACAAACAGATGAGCCGGTGGATTGGGGATTGGCATCTGAAGTCCGGAAGTGGGAGCAGGGGGAGCAGCTCCGGACGGAAGTGCGTCATCATAAAAAGCTTTCACGGCGCATAATTTATCATTTAACTGCCTTAATAGTTCCGTTATATTGAAAATTGTCCAGCCAAGGGGGAGGTGGATGGGATAAGGGCCATGAGGTAATGGCAGCTTCCATAAATTGCGCACTAAATAAGGACAGCGGAGCTGAGAAAAATTATAATGAAAAGGGGTTTTATAACTAAAATTAAATTTTTAGGTTTATTTTTCAATTATTTATATTTTTAAAAATATTCAAACTAATGTATTTTATTTTTTATACATTTAATATTTTGTTTAGGATATATTTAAACGTTAAAAACGAAATTCGATTAATCTAAGTTTAATACATTTTCGATATATCTTTTTTTCGATATAACATATCGCTTTATCTTCTTTGGACAACTGAACTAAAAATGCTAGCTTAAATTATAACACTTTTAGTACTATTATAAAACTTTATAATCATTTCAAGCACATTTAAAATATATCTTTAGTCTTAAGTTTAATAGATTCTCCTGAAGCAATAAGCTAGTTAACCTTGTCTATACTCCCAATCCGTCTAGTTCGTTAATTTCCTTCTTGTTCAAACCAACTTTCTCGCCATGTATCAATTTTTTGTTTCCACAGACTGCTGCTATTTCTTATTACAGTCTCGTTCGTCACACTTTTGACTAATGGCCCAGGAAGTGGATGTGGACATATAGGGGGATCGAGTATTCAGGGAGAAGAAGGATATGGCAGTCCTGACAAATTCACCTGCCAATCCCCCCGCCCGGTCTGATATTTATGATTTTAGCCACAAGATGACTTGGCTGTGTTCCTTGGAATTCATTGATTTTTTTCTCTTCTGGTCATCAGGGGGGGAGGGAAAAACTGTTTTTGTGTTGTGGTGTGTAATCTGTGAGCAAGAGAGGCGACAAGTCAATTTCTGGTGACTCCCCGAGTTTGTTATTATGGCAGTTGACGAAATTTATGAACTACACATCCGCTGTGCTGTTGCTTTTTCTGTTTACTTGGCTACAACATCCGTTTTGGCCTCAACTCCAACTTGGTCTTTGCCGCCAGCTTTTTTTTTTCTGTTTTGTGAATTATTTTGCTTTGGCGAGGTTAAGTTGCACGTGCGCCAAATGCCAAACGAGGCGTGTCCCAACACCTGTATTTATACCTGTATATAAGCTAGTAGGTACGCACCTATACTTGGTCTCAAGAAAGCCATGTGTTTAGCCTGTTTTGTGTTGTGTGTGGTTTTCTTGTGGGCCGCCTTTGGATTTGATTGTTAACCCACATGGGGTGTATATGTTTTTTTTGTATATTTATTTAGAGATATTTTTTTTAGAAAAAATTTCTATTTATTATATTATTTTATTATATTTTATTATATTTTTTATTTGGCTATATTTATTTTTGTTATAATATTCATAGATTTTAAATATTTATGATATTTTATTTTTTTCATGTTTTTATTAAGTTCACATTTTTAGAAAATTTGAAAAATTTTTGATTAGGCATATTTATTCTTCTTAAAATATTTACAAAATTCAAATATTTATAATATTTTATTTCAAGTTTTTATACAGCTTACACTATACTTTTTTGTAGTTCTTTTTAAAAAATATTTTTAAATTGCAATAATTTTTAATTTTATATTTATTTACTTTTTTTCCTCTAAATAAATAAATAACTATTTTACATTTAATCTTTTTATTACTTTCTTTTGCATTACCTTCTTTTATATTTTCCATATTTATACCCCTTCAACTTCTGGTCTCCTTTTGACCCCCTTAGCCAGCCCATGGGTTAAGGCCCACCTTCAGTGGCCCGCAGAGTTTTTGGTTAGTTGAGCAAATCACTGCTGCCCGAAATTCAGGCAGTCACAATGAAACTGAAACTGAGGCAACAATTTGGCCACAGACAACGACAGCAAAGCGCAGGATAGGACACAAACCAAAAAAAAAAAAAGAAGAAAAAAAGACACAGACAGCTTCAAGGACACACATTGATAAGGACATAGCAGAGCTGCCTCTGTGTGTGCGTACGTGTGCAGCCCATTTGATTGCGGAGATTTACGACATAACAATTTATGGAATGACGAAATGATTTCCGGTGTTTTTTACGATTCCCAACAAAGGCAGCGAAAGCGAAAGAGGCATTGTACTAGAGGAATCCTTCAGTATCCGATCACCCACGCATATACAGAGGGCAAAATTAAAGGATAAATCTAAAAATATAGAAAGATTAACAGATTAGCTTTAATATGAGGCCAGAAAACTGGAATAAATACAGAAATTTCTCATTTAATTTTTAATTTATAATTAAAGATAGTTCTTTCGAGGCTTTTATTTTTGCAGTGCACTCTTGCCTAGGCTCACGCCTTTGCAATATCATTTCAATCAATTTTGAGTCAAGAATTTCTTTTTTTGCGCAGCATTCTCTGGTCGGTATCGTTTGGGAATCGAATAAAATTAAAACGTCAGCGTGGCTTGAGACTTGGAATGTATTTCCTGAGAGTGTGCCACTGAGTGTGAGTGTGTGAGTGGTTGGGTGTCAGGATAATGATATACATGCCACGTATGCAATCCTGGGTCGTGCCTAGTCCACTATTGCCCGGCCCCAGCGACGAGTTTCGATTGAAAGCAGGAAGTTCAATCGAATTTCAACGGAAATTGCCGACATTTCATGAGGTGTGAAATGATTTTATTACATCATTACGTGCAGGCTCAAAAGAAGAGAAAGCGAGAGGCATACCAGTGGAATCTCCTTCGTATTTCCCTTTAGGAAACTCTTTTTCCTATTTTTTGTATGTGTCCTAGTTTGGTTTTCCTTGCCCACGAAAGGAAATCCCAGCTGCATGCATATAGCATACTTTCCAGCGCCGCGTTGCATGTCGACATTTAATTATGGCCACGTACTGTCCACGGAGTGTTGCAACGCGTTGCAGACATGTACCCTCACACGTACACACACACAGTACCCACACAACCAGGGCAAGGGCACACAAAATACACACACACACACACTCACACTCGGGGGGCCTGGGCGGGTTGTGGCAAGTCCAAAGTGGAATTAGGTTGGCCTTCTAAATTTCGGCTGAAATTTGAAAGATTTTTAGGCCGAAATAATGATTTTAAATGAACTTTCATTTTTATAAATTTATTTATTAATTTTTTATACATTTTCAATAAATTACTTTGAATGCTTACTATTAGCAACAAGGTGATACAGTTTTTGGTATGACGCTTGTCTCTGGGTTCTTCCGTTACCTCACTGAAGACACTTTCTTGTAAAGTCCTTCCTTATAAATTAATTAATTATTTCAGGGATGAAATTAAAACACCGAATAATAATTAATATCAGAATCTCATTTCTTTATTCCACATTTATTTTTACTTTAAAGAATAAAAGATTAATAATAATAATGGTAATATATGTTTTTACATTTTAATATATATCAATATGTTTCTGTTTGATTAGTGTTGATGATTTTAGTAAATATTATAAGAAAGCATTAAAGCATATCTGCCTGACAAATATAGCTTTTTCTTTCATTACAATCAGCATTATACATGAAGCCATTAAACAAAGCCACACAGTTTTTCGTATGGTCTTTGTCTGAGGGCACTCCATTTTTCCACATTAAAAATGGCGCTGTCTTATTCGAGACAATAGAGACATAGTGACCTTCCACTGCCTGATCGTTGGTGGCCAGCCAATAGTCTACATGAAGCTCAACTTCTGAATCCTTAACAATGTTATCGAATTCCTCTTGGCTTTGTATGGACGCTAAATGACCGCCCATTTGACGACAATTGAGATTTGCAGCATTAAATGTAATATACTCGTAAATAGAATGCGGTCCAATGTAGAAAAATCTCGATCCGATCTGTTTAAAGCCCTCCGGAATTCGTCTCACTGACAACGCTATATTTTCTAGTTGGATTTCCATCCTTCTTAGCAGTTCTATTAGTTGATTTTCCATTCGGGTCAGTTGCTCCTCTATCCTGATCAGAGGTGAACTAAATTTTGGGGTGTCTTGAAGCGCATCTTTCGTATCGTCACTATTCTTGGGTTCCGCCAGAGATATATGCAAATTCCAGGCAATGAATCCAATCCACAGAAATATAGTAAACTTGAACATTTTAGTTCTTAGCTGGCCGACTGCTTTTGTGATTCTGATTATGGGTTTACTTGCTAGCTTTTAATGAAGCCAGCTTTTAATTTATTTACTTGCAAAGTCAGAGATTACTCAAAGAACGCAGAAATTACATATACATATATATATATGGATATATTTTTGTATAAATGATAAGACCACTTATGCTCTCAGTTTTCTCATTTAAGACCCCAAGTTGCCAGTGAAAAAATAAAACAGAGATATGAGCTTGGTGAAAATAAATATTAGCGAGAACAAAATTAAGTTTTTTGTATGCCCTACTAATTATATTTAATACTAATATTATATTAAATATTAAGTCTTGTAAGATAAATATTTACTTTTCACTTAGTTAAAAATATCTTTTATTTTTATTTACAAAATTAAACAGCTTGTGCTGTTAATGATTATAAGAATATATATATATATATTCCAACTTACATTATTTACGTGATATCGTCAGAAATGAATTTCTTTTTTTCCCCACAATTATTTCCCCTTGAATTTAATTTCTAGTACATGCCATGAATCCGTTCTGAAATTCTTCAAACTCGAACCAATTTCAATTTTATTTTATATATTCAATTAACAGTATTTCGCTTCCGTAGAATTTGCTTTTCCGCTGCATAGCTCACCGAGGTAAATGTATGAAAAGAAAATACGGGAAAAATGGAAAATGCCAGTGCAGATGTGTAAATATACGTGAAAATTCTTTATGCTTCGGCCTCAGTCGAATATGTTGACACAAGAGCCAGTATGGAATATACATACTACCATATATGTTATATCGGGGAGAGTAAGCAATATATATGCAATTTTCCTTATATTAATTTTTATGGCATACGCACGTTCCACAATTGTTTTATGGTCAACAAGGGTTAAATTCAAAAACCCAGTGAGTGTCTGTGTGTGTAGCTAAGAATAAAATTGCGAGTAATTTTTCATTTGCCTTTTCATTTTGCGTGCAGACAAGCCGACTGAGCTGAGTGAGTTTTTCGGTAATTTTCCCATTTTACCCACTCAATCAAGTTGATTGCAACTAAATGAGGCACGAACTGTGGCAATTTCCAGCCTAAATCCAACATCCTTCAGTCCGAAATGCCAAATCCGTATTCCGGATCCCGCATTATTCACACATTGGGCCCAACAAGATTCTGGCATTATTTTTGGAGAGCCAAAAGCTCGCTCAACCGCAGTCACTTTTGCAATTAGAGCGTAATTATTTAATAAACCGAATGTGTGCACTTGTGCGTGTTTGTCTGCATGCGTGTGGCTTTTATTAAGTGTGTGTGTGTGTTTGTGGTTGTGTTGGGAAAATATCGAAAGTATATCGTTACTATCGATACTATTTATTTATTTAAAAATTCTTATTTTATATTTTATTTTAATTTTAGCTTGCTAAATAAGGAAGACAAGTCCTTAAAAAAAAAAAAAAAAAAATTAGAATAATCTAAAAAATTGTTATAAATACTCTATGACTTTTTGAAATTTTCGAAAATAATATTTTCGTGCTAATATATAAAAAAGATATCGCTTTCGATCCTCGACATATCAAAATTTAAATATTTTTATTATTAAAAAATATTACGACCTTGTATTTAAATTTATTTGCTCTCTTTTTAAACAAATTTTAGTCTAATTTTGCAAAAATCCAATATATATCGATTTTTTATCGACTTTCCCCTTAAAAATCCAATATATATCGATCTTTTTTATCGACTTTCCCTTCAACAATTCAATTTATTTCGATTTTTTATCGACTTTCCCTTTAAATATCGAATACAGACATTTTCTGGCATCCCTAATGTGAATTTGTGAATGTAAAAGTGTGTTTGAATGTTGAGTGTTGGGCATTCAATGAATCGAACTGCAAGCATTCGGTTGTGAATGGAAAGTGGCGACGAGCACTTGGCAAATCTGCAAAATGTACGAGTAATATGTGACTAAATGCGACTAAATGACAAAGTATCCTGTCTCACGAAGCTCCGGAAATGGCTGTCATTTGCATGAGTCCTTCGTCCTCTCATCTCCTCTGGTTGTGAGTTTGTATGCCTGCATTAGCAAGTCGGTCGTCCTCTTGTGTAATCAAGGCGAAATGAAATGAGGTCTCGGTTTTTTGGTTAGCAGGGCAGAAAAGACACTGATAAAATTTATGAATATTATTTTTCTTGAATTTTTTTTTTTTTAGAAATAAATTAAATAAATAATCTACAGATCTTGCTGCTCTTTTACATATTTAAGATATCTTCCTTGGAGTAAAACCTTTACCCTTAGTGGGATAATGCAATTGCAATTTCCCTTTCTCCCGAAAATGCATCCCCTGATTGGCATTCCATTATCTGCATCTCCTCGAGCATCTCCATTACACTTGTACTTGTACATCATCATTGGTGGCAGTGGGATCCTTCATTATGCTGATTCCTCTGAGCTCAAGTGTTGCGTATTTTGGGGGAAATTGTTGAAGGTCGCCACGGGGCGTGGCAGTTGGACGGCCCAAAGTGGGACGGACGTGGGCGGAAAAAGGCAAAGGGGATGGGGCGGCAAAGTCTCGTGTGCATAATTCAAGTTGTTGCTCATGCCACACATGCGAGACCCTCGAGAGTCCCGAGTCCCGAGTCCCGAGGCCCGAGTCCTGGGCTGCTGCTGCCAGGATGCTAAGTGTCCTTTGGCAGGCGCAAGATGAAAGCAAAAGGCGGCTGAAATTAAATTAAAATGAAATGCATGCAAAGTGCCAGGGCGACGGCAAGAAAAACAGCGACAAAAACAACAGAAGTGACAGCAAGCCGAGTCCTTTCGTCCTGTGACAAAGTACTGAAAGAAAATTTAAAAAATATGAAATAAAGAAAATAGTTTTGCTGATAAGTTAACTTTATTAATAACCTATTTTTCATTACAAAAAAAAAAAAAAAAAAAACATTTCGGCTCGGCTTGGAAATTTTTCTTATGTTAGCCTAATTGTTTTCTATATATTTTTTTAAAACCTTTTTTTCGCCTTGTGCATGGTTAAGAGTCCTGAGTGTGTACTTTAAGCTTGCAATTAAATTGCAGGACGAGTCGCACGGGAATTGCCAGGGAGGGCCTTGGAGTGGAATGGAAGCGAGTTGTGCATATGCATTGCAATTAAGCAATCAATGGCATAATTATCGACACATGAGAGTCACTCGATTTATTAACATGCCCCGGGCAGCAGGAACAACAACAACAAAAATAAGAGAGAACAGGCAATCGACAATCGATTGGCGGCAACTTGTTCAATTTAAATGCTCAATAAAGAAAGGACACAAAAGGCCTAGAACGGCGGGGCTCGCCAGGAGGTCAAAAGTAGAAGAAGCCTTTGCAGTTTTATTTTAAAAAATCATTTTTAAAAATCATTTAGCAGCCGCAGGCCAGACAAAAACTGTCGCGACGTGAATGCGGCCACAAAAGTGCTAGCCAGAAGGCAGAAACAAAAAATTAGAAGTAAGGGCCAAAGTTAAACGAAATTTAGAGCAATATCATTTTGTTAAATTATCAACTTTTTAGAGATTTAAACTAGAATTTTAAAGGGAATTTGGTAGAAAAAATTGCATAAATTGAAATAAATAAAGAGGCCTTCTATAAATTAAGAGAAAATAAAGCTAAAGTAAGAAAATTACAATCCAATTTCTAACTAAACCTAAACCTTCTGTTAACATTTTCCCTTGACTCGTGATAAATGAGAACTTTAAAATTAAATTCGTGAGTTTTTAAGAGCTAAAAGGATCAAAACATGGGACTTGCAGAGCCGAAACCTGTTCACAATTCCTATTTTGATAAATGACTCTCTATCTCTCCCTCTGCCACGGTCACTTATTCGGGCTTAGTGAGGCATTAAAGGAACCCCCCCCCCCAGAAAGGACATTAAAGGATCAAAAATATCCAGCCAGCTGGTGGAATTGAATTCACGCTTAATGCCTTAATGGCGAAGCTCTTATCTGTGCTAATTACAAGAGAGCAGCCACCAGGACTTGACCCAAATCCTGAAAGCACCAGCGATTGATATTTTTCCCAATTTTTTTTGTGTTATTTTTCGATGGAAAAGGGGTTTTTCAAAGCCCTCCCCCTCAAAGGAAAAGCCATAAATGATGACAATAAAAACGTATATACTGGAGAATGGAAAAAAGGCAGCCACGCGTTGCAGCTTAGCTAAAGGATAAAAAAAAAAACAGAGAGCTTTCAATTTGATGACAATTCCGCAGATGATTTGACGGTTGCCTCAGCATTTGGCATTTTTTAATATGATTCTGCTGGTATTTCAGTTTCTGGGGTTATAAAAAATCAAACGACGGCAGCTGAGCTCATCTTTTTTTCTTGTCTGAGCCACCCCCTTCATCCTCTTAACTTATTTTTCCTCCTCTTTTGATGTTCGACAATAACAACTTGTGGACTTGCTGGTAGCCACCCCTTGAGTTGCATTCTGCAACCCTCTAGTCTTATTTCATTTTACTCGTATTCTTAATCGCATAAATCGCCAAGTATGCGTAATAATCTAATCGTCATAATTCCTTTTTGGCCGGAAAAATCTCGGCATGAAAATGCGAATATTTCCTGTGGGAAAATTGAAGAGAGAATGGCTATGGCCTTAGCCTACTTATGACTTGCGGCCCAAAAAAAAAAAATGGAATAATTCGCCCATTTTGTATATTTCGCATTTTGCAAATTTTTAAATGCTTTTGATGACATTTTTATTTATATGCTGAAGAGTAAGTGTGTGTGTGTTCTTGTGGGTTTCCCCCCCGTTATTTATGTGGACGGATTTCTTTTCTCCGCTTAAGAGCCTTAAGTGCCATCTGGGGAAATCATTGCGAGAACATGGCCGAGGTTGGGATAAATGGAAATGGCTCTCGGGGAATACCCCAAGCATAGCTTCAAGTCTTTACAAAATGCGTTGCATGGGATAATGAGTTTGGTATAAGCCTTGAAGAAGGTGTTTATGGATAGTAAAGAGTAATTTTTATTTAAATAAAAGCTGAATTAGGAAAGATCTTCGTTATAAATCTTGATTTCTGTAGAAAGTTGTATTTTTATTTTAATAAAATCAATTTTTAAATCCTATTCCCCTTCATTAACCTATTCCATATTAAGTTAATGTTATTCAATATCCCAGCTTAAAGCGTTTTCCCCGTAATTTACTGCTTTCGCTCTATCCCTTTCTGTCTCTATTGTTTCTATGCCTCAGTCTCATAGATTATTCATCCTTTGTTTAAACTGCAAATGATTTCTTTGCCATGCTTTATAATTAATTGCAAAACGTTCGATTTGCAACGCTAATTGCAACTTTGTATCCATTATATGCCTGCAGGGTGGAAAATCATGGGGGTTTGGGGTAAAACGCTGCTGATGATTGGTTACATTTTCCGACTGATATTTTTGTTTTTGTTGCTGACTGGCTGGCGTTTCGGTTGCCCAGTAACAAAGTAAATGAAATTTAGAGCACCAAATGTGTGTGTGTCTGTGTGCGGCCCTTGGGGCATTTGGAAACATGCATGAATGTTTGTATGTAGGATACCCCAATTGTCTGAACTTTCAACTCCCTGTGGTTCCCTCCGAAAAATACCTCCACTCAATGGCATCCATTTGCCTGTCACTATTTGAGTTGCATTGATTTGTTGACTTTGTCGCTTGCAGCTAATCGAAAACAAATGCAGCCACATATCTGTAAGGGAATACGGAGAAACATTCGGGGATGGGATTATATTACATATTCATAAAAAATAAAAAATAATTAGGAAATATGCCCTTAAACTGTTTAGTTATAGGGGAATACGAATCTATTTATTTTCTTTTTTTTTGCAATTGAATTGATATTTTAGAATGAGATAATGAAAATACTTTTTCTGTAATTTAAAATAAAGTGAAAAAAATTACTTGTATGATTTTTGCAACAATTTTGATATTTTATAATCAAATAAATATTATTTTTATTTTCCCAACGATTATTGATATTCCTACAATATTAAATATAGTTATTAATTTATTTTTATTATCTTAATATTATATTATTATCATATTATATACTTATTCAATTGACTACGACCTAAAATACTTATTCTAAAGATTTTTTTAAATTTATAGGGACCTAAAATCTTACCTTAATCCAACTCCCATCTCTACTATAATTTTAACCTCCACTGTCACTGCATGATGTATTTGCGGAGACAAAAGAATTTTTGCCACGCGTTGATTTCGGCTCATAATTAACGCACAACTTTGGCACAAATTGGCAAACAGGACAGCAAGGACAGTGGCACTGTCCAAGACAGACACACCGAATGAATGACAATTACCTTTGTAGGGTGTGTGGGTGTAGGTGGAAGTGCCAATGGCAGTTTTCAGGGTAAAGGGTGTAAATTTGTATAGGGCAATGGTTGGTGCCTTTTCACAGCGGTTTGGTGATTGCAAAACTGAATGAAAAATAAATATTTCAATTACGCTGCGAAAGCACAAAAGGGCGTGTGTGTGTGTAGTGTGTGGCTTTCTGCGGAGGAGTGTGTACACAAATCATCAGCTAAAATAGACAATATGACAAAAGCAAAAATTCAATTAATATGCTAAATGTAAATTGATATTCTACATTGCATTTACAATGCAATGATTACATTTATTTTTTTGTGTAATCTCAATCATTATGTGAACCATAATGCAGTGGACAATGGACATTTTGATGAATATAATTCGCTCAAAAGCAATTACAACAAAAACACCAACGTTTTCAACAGCATTCCATCCATCCATTGCCAATGTTGGATACGAATTTTAATAGAATTAAGCTAATTGCCATATAAAAGCCGTTTGGCCCCAAGGCCCCGACGGAATGAAAAGCCAATGCGAATGATTCAAATGAAAATGGGGAAAACTGATTGAAAACTGATTGTAATTCGGTAATGTGAATGGGGAAATTTTGGCATATTTATGGGGGCTTTGGGTTGTTCCATAAACGAATTTCGTTGGATTATTATGGTGAAAGTGGTTTGGCTATAATTTTTGAAATCAGAAGATAATATATATACTGTTTAAAGAAATATTTATCAACAAGTAGAGGCATTATAAAATTGAGTTTCTATATAATATAACATTTCTTAAAGTCACGGATATATTTAAAAAATTTGTTTAGCAAAGTAAAAGTTGTTCAACCCTTCAAGACTTTTTCTTTTCCTCTTAGCATTTATATTAAAAAATCCCCTGAAAAGTTTGGGAGAACTTCCTGGCCGAAAAATATGTTTGTGTGCACATGTATGGACCAAGCTGAGCTCAGCAGAAAGAGCAGGCCATTTTCTTTCAGCCAGTGCTATTTTCCGCTCTCTCTAGATTTTATTGAAAGCAAATATTTTTGCAAATTACATTTTCGAAGGCTGAACCGGAAAAGACGCGGCTCCAATAACCAAATTCATCTCATTTCTCTGGCCTGGCCAAAAGTGGGGGCTGGTGTGGAAATATATATATATATATATATATAGAAGAGTCAGAGATCCTGGGCTAAAGCAATTTGTTTGATTAATTTGAACAGCGGGTAAGGAGCGACGACTAGGGAGGAGATGTAGCGACCTTCATTATGTAAATTGTATGCGAAATTTAAATAATCATCTGCAATTTAAATGCACAACAACACTTTGAGCCAAGCCTCGACAATTAATCGTTGAGGGCCCCAACTCCCCCCGAATATCGCTTCATAAAATATGCCAAATGTGCGCCTTATGTTCATTTTCTATTTTAAGACAGATAATATATATTGCCGCCTGTTAGCATTAACTGCCTAGGCATATTTATATTTGTATGTCTGCCGTCTGTTTCTGGGATCTCTGGTGTGTCTGTGCTGTGCCTGTGTTTGCCATAAATAATTATTCATATTTGTATAAAATACACACAAAATTTAATTAAAAATTGTTTCGCTCCAGCCGAAAGAACGTGGAATCATCATCATCACCATTTCCATTTCCATTCTCTGCATTCACCATTCTCATTGCCATAATTCCCTTTGTTATTTGGACATTTGCCTTACACTTGTTTTTCCGTAGTATATTTCTTGTGCAAAAGGGGGCAGCTGATAGAGATGAAGTTGGTCCAAGTGAAGTGCCATTGCCATTTTGGCTCATAATAAAATTAAAACGGAATGAAACGAGATGAAAAAGTAATAAAGTCCTTATGGAAAATGCCAGCCAAGATGGTCAAAGCTTCTGTTGGTGCTTTTACTCTTATTTGCACTGTCTTTTTCAACTTTTGTTTCTGTTTCTGTTACTGTTTCTGCTTCGGTTTCTGTTATTGCCTTGGCTTTGGCTTCAAGTCCTTCGTCCTTCGTCTGTTTCTGCCATGGCTACAAAACACTGAATAGATGAGAGCAGACGGTAATGATAAATATGGAGGGAGTGATGTCAAATGGGGGGAAGGCCAACCCTTCTTTTGGGGTATACCCATTAAATATTATTGAAATTACTGGGGGAGTCTTGGAGTTTATGAAAAGTAATATATGTATAATAGGTTAGGTTAAAAAATATATAGAAGAACTTTAAAGTCATTTCCCAAATGAATTAAGATTTTATTTACCTTTCAATTAAGCTAGAAACTTATTTTAATACATAATTAAAGTGCAAACATCTTTACCAGCTATTTTAAATTATTATAAAAAAAAATACATTTATTCAAACTTATACTATATATTTAAAAAACAATTAAATACTTTAAAATCTTTTAAGCTAAACATTGTAAGATGTTTCCTTAAGTTTCGTTTTATTTCAAAATATATTTTATATCATAACAAAGCATTGTAAACATAGAATTAACTTCCAATTAGGTTTAGTTGCCAAATATCTAGGTAACAGTGCACTAGTCAAATAAAATAAAATTTCATTATTTTTTTTCCCAAAAAAAAAAAAAAAAAAAAAGTAGATGCGCCACTGGCTTTGGCTTGTCTTTCAGCTTCTCTGTGCAAATTTTTGAAATGCCAAATCAAGAACTGGTGACCGTGTCCTTTCCCCTTTTTATATCCCCCTTTTTGGGGGAATCCCCCGCTACGATTAGATTGAGTGAAGATTTCATTTTGGGTTTGAGTTTTGGGTCTTGGTCTGGGGTTTTCATATTCGTTTTCGTTTTCCTCGTCATCGTCCGACTTGGGTTTGGGTTTCGGTCTGGCTGGCTGGCTGCTGTTGCTGCCTGCGCATAATTAAGCGGGAATCGCACTCCATTGTGAAATATACTTGGCCATTGCATTTAAGTGTTTTGCTCGTAAAAGCTACGAAATGGGATCCCCTGGTATGGGGCGGCCAGACAGTGAATTCATTAAACCATTAGACGTCAGACTCGGCCTGAAAATGGAGGCGATTAACGAAAGATGCTTTCCGGCAAAGAGCCTCCTCTACGTCCGCTTCCTACTCCTCCTTCGAATTCATCGCACAAATCAAACGGAAATCAAAACCCAAACAAGTAAATCAAGCAAATCCAAAGCAGAGCACAGACACAACAGCAACAAAAGGGGGGCGTGGCATGCGTCATCTGAAAATTGTTGCAATTACGTCGTAGTAAGCAACCAACAATGAGGCAGAGGCCAAACAGGGTGGCAGTAACATGGACATGGAAATAGGGGAAAAAGAAGAAATGCTGGCCGGAATTTCCATAAACACAATGGCTGTATGATGACCCCTCCTCCGGCAATTCAAATTGGTATCGCCCAGGGTTTCAAAAATCCCGGAGAGCAAACGCATGCCTACTACATGGAGAAAAATAATATAGTATTTGGGAAAACTTAATTTAATACTTAATGAATTTTATAATAATTAGTTTTATCTTCAAAGAAAGTTTTAAGACTTACCAAATGCAATGAAAGCACTTGAATTTGTATTAAAAACTTCAATCAAAAATTGTGAAATGCCCATGAAAATGTTGCCTGCCAAAAGTTGCCAAGAAAATGTTGAAAAACATGCTTTATTGCTATCAACAATTTAAAATTTGCATTATAACTTTCATGCAATTGTACTGAAATTTTGAAATATATATTTTTCTCATGTTCAACATTTTTCCTGTGCATCTTTCTAACCAGTGGCAGTGGCAGAAAAGTGTCGTTCGCCGCCAGTTGTTGCTACGGTAAATATGGGCTGTTGTCAGCCACTCAAATTGGGGGCGGAGCGTGCCAAGGGGTGCATACATTTGTGTGATTTACGAGCTGTCTCATATAGGCCTCGAATACGACGCTGACGATGACGCTGACGATGACTGTGGCCAAACCAAACTCTGGGATCAAAAGAGAAGTTCTCATTGAACCGAATAGACAGCTCGTGTCACGAGGCTGATTAAAAAGGAAGACACTGAGATTAAAAGGCAGAAAAAATATATAAAAATGTAAAAGATTGATATTGATTGAATTAATATCTAAAAAAATATTCACAACAAAAAAAGGTACAAGGGTTTATAAAACACCTAAAATACTTTAAATTCATTAAGTAACAACAATGCCAAATGGATAATGATAATAAACCAGCCTCAAAGCATTATAGTTCGAGAGAGAAAATATAATGAAATAAAGTTAAGAAGTTCGCCAAACTCTTGGCATTATTTTCTTTGTTGTTTTTTATGGGCTCCGTGATGTGATTGGCCATCTCTATTTGCGTTATGGCCCAGACACACAATGGCACAATGTTGTCAACGCAATCAGAAGCCCAGCAGTTGTTGTTGTTGGGAGTACGCCACCTCCTCAACTTTGTTGTTGTATTTGTTAGTTGCAAAACAGAAGTGTATGGGACAAGTGGACAAGGACTAGGACTACAAGGGGTCCTCATCCGAGGGAGGAGTACTCCTGTCCTGTCCTGCCAGAGTTGCCTGTCCTGCCCGCTTTGGCCTGCTCTGGAGATGAATGAATGCGTCATGCTGGTCCAGCACACACAAAGAAATTTTTGAGGGGATATTATAAAGAAATGATAATATGAGATGGTTATTCCAAAACCTAAACAAAACCCCTCTTTGAGGAAAAGGAAAATGGTTTTATTGATTCATTAAATCTGTTTTTACCTAGAATTTTCAATTTTTTTCTCTGCATTTTAGTGGGTGGCTTGGCTGGTGGCAAAGTGGGTTACAAGTTTCAAATTGAATTGTTGGCAACACGTGACCAGGCGGACGCCTGTCGAGCCAGAGAGGCCAGAGAGGCCCGTCAATAAAGTCACAGTGAATGACAGGCTTACAAACATGGTCTACAAGTGGCAAACCCTCACTCCTAGCATTCTACCATCTCTCAAAAACCCACTGCTGCCTGCCTTCTTCCTGATGAATGGACATTATTAAAAACTCTATACAAAATGTTATCGCTCTTTGTGGTTTTCGGTTTTATTCGGCGGGGTTGACCGACCAGCGAAACGCAAAATGTAATTTGCGTAAAATGAGTGCGGAATTCTGTGGAAGTTGGCGCAGCTAGTTGATGTTTTTAGGGTTCTTCGCGGTGAACAAGGAGTTGAGGTTGCTATCGAAACGAATGGCATACACTAGAGGAAAATCCTCAATCAAATATCCGAAAGCCTCAAACTAAAAGAATTAATTGAAACGTTGTTAAAGAATATTACCTTGTTCTTGCAATAACAACCTTAAGTAACTTTCTATTATTTTATAACTTATTTTAGACGGATTTATATTTTGATTGTTAACCCCTTTTTTCTCATTGTGCACTCCTCCTGCACACATTTGTCGAGTGCCTGGCGCAATCAATTCCCAAATCGCATTATGCCGCTGCCAGAAGCGAAGAGCTTGCAGCGAAGAGCTGAGGAGCGAAGTCTCCAGCAAATTGCTTGCTGGCTTTTCCAGCAGCAGGGGCAGCCGGAGGAGGAGAAGGAGGAGAGTGAAAAGCGGGTAAATACTGCAGACCAGGAGGCAAAAGGGGATTGCCCAAAGTAGGAGGGCATCTCGCCATCGACATCCTTCACAGCATTTGGCATTTTATGTGCGTCAACATCAGCAAGTCGCCAAGTGCATTGCGTGCCAAATAGTTTACGTGTCAGTGGCGACACGAGTTCTCGATGGGACAGAATGGATGTGGATGTGGAGGCGGATCTGTAGTCCTAGATGGTCTCTGGAAGGGGCATCTGTGATCTGTTTTGTGGCATTGTGACACTGCCCGCGGCAGATGTATATCGCAGTGCCACTACTTTATGGCATTTTGTTGCCCGTTTCTAGTCATCACGGGCATTGTCCGCACGGCAATTTCATCCCAGCAAATGCAAATGCGGAATGCAAAGTACTTTGCGGATCGAAGTCTTTGTTGTGTCCACAAAATCATAGGCAAAGGGGACTTTGTTGCAGCTGGTAAACAACGAAATTTGAGTTTATTATGATTATTTGATTAGTCGAATTTTATGGGAAGATTGTCTTGCAGACAAAGTTGGATTGTAGTAGGAAAATATGGCTTGTTGTTTGATTTTGGGAAGTTTATTGGCGTTTTGATAAATTTTGATAAATAATAATTATTACTGAATAATTTCTAAAATTAAACCTTTAACTAGGTTAAGGTAAGGCGTGAATAAAAAGTATAAAAATGTAATTTAATTTTATTATATGTTGAGAGATAAATGTATTTTCTTTTTGATACTTTTTTTTTTTAATACATTTAAAAAAAAACATGCTTTTTAATGTTAAATACGATACTTTCGATATATAAAATATGAAAATAGCAAAGCTTTCGATATTTACATCAAGATATCTAGCGGAATATTTGTATCGATATATTATATCGAACTAGTATCTTCATATCGATCTTTTTTTTATCAAGTCAAACTGACCTGATATATTATATCCCAAGCAGCACGATCAAAAAATTCGTGTGCAACCGTTGAGTGCGAAAAACTCGGCAAACAACAGGCCGAAGCCTAAAAATAGAAACTTCTGTGCACGCGACACCCGAAAGCAAACACGGAGCGTATACTTAACCTTGAACTTGGGCCAACTCCAGAGCCCATGCTGAAGGCTATTATTGGCAACCAGTTGGACGGTATCGAAGGGTTCGAAAAAGGCTTTATTTACTAATTATTTTTAACTACAACTTTCGGCTATGGGTAGGACTATAAAATGGGATCGCGACACCAGAGAAAGACATCAGTCAGCAGCTGAGCTTTCTCCAGTAAAGCTAGTTGCACCTGAAGGACTTATCAAAGAAACTTGATCAAAATGAAGTTAACACTTGGCATTTTGATTGGTAATATCCTCTGTGGTCTCTTAATTTTATATCCTCAACTCATTTCGAGTGTTTCTTTTCATTTTTAAGTGAGCGTTCTGCTGATCGGCAGTTCGTATGCATTGCCTACTGTGGTAGAGCCTTCTCCCTGTGGCTGTCCACCACCGGTACCTAAACCGCCACCGCCACCTCCACCACCACCACCTCCGCCTCCATGTGTCGATCCGCCACCACCACCACCATGCGAGCCAGAGCCACCTAAGCCACTGCCACCGAAGCCACTGCCACCGAAGCCACTGCCACCGAAGCCACAACCACCGAAGCCAGAGCCTCCATGCGAACCGCCACAGCCTCCCAAGCCACAGCCACCCAAGCCACAACCACCTAAGCCGGAGCCTCCATGCGAGGAGCCAGAGCCACCGAAGCCACAGCCACCCAAGCCACCGAAGCCACAGCCACCCAAGCCACCGAAGCCACAGCCACCCAAGCCTCCTAAGCCCCAGCCACCTAAGCCTCAGCCACCTAAGCCGGAGCCTCCATGCGAGGAGCCAGAGCCACCGAAGCCACAGCCACCCAAGCCACCTAAGCCACAGCCACCCAAGCCACCGAAGCCACAGCCACCCAAGCCTCCTAAGCCCCAGCCACCTAAGCCGGAGCCTCCATGCGAGGAGCCAGAGCCACCGAAGCCACAGCCACCCAAGCCACCTAAGCCCCAGCCACCTAAGCCGGAGCCTCCATGCGAGGAGCCAGAGCCACCGAAGCCACAGCCACCCAAGCCACCTAAGCCACAGCCACCTAAGCCACAGCCACCTAAGCCACAGCCACCGAAGCCACAGCCACCTAAACCAGATTGCGGATGCAAGTCTTGTGGACCTGGAGGTAAGCCCTGCGAAGGATGCCCCAGTCAGGAAGATCTGTGCGAGGAATTGACCAAGCTCCTTAAAGACCTCGATCGCAAGGTTAAGCAATGCGTGTGCGGAGTGCCCAAGTTTGCACTACCCTAAACAGGGTTCCACCCGAGACAAAAGTCCACCAATGAACCCCAAGGAAAACCAGGAACTAGATGAACGAACCAAGGATAACGAACTGATCACCTGAAAGCGATTTTATAGAGTTTAATTTTGTTTTGTTTTCGTTTCAAAATATATGTGTAAGTGCTGCATTTTAAGTCGGTTGTTATTAATTTTTTAAGGAGTAAATGGGTTCTGGAAGATGAAAGGATATAGCCATACTTATCTGTATCCTTATCCACACTTCCACTGCCATTCTGGGCTGTTAATACTGTCCTTTTCCATTCGTTCGAACACTTGCCAAAATCCATCATCATTGAATGTCACATCATCATCGCCATTTGACATCTATTCCAGGGATCCGGATCCGGATACGGAAGCTGATCCCCCCCCCCCATAACCATGTCTATTCATCTGTCGCCTTCGGTAAGCGTGCACGTTTTATAATTCATTTGCAGTTCCTTCAACAATTTCGTGAATATTTCATTTGGTTTCGTGTGGTACAATTTTTACAGCTCGTTTGTCACTTTCCCACCTCGTCGTCATCGTCATCGTCATCGTATTTCGCATTTTCCCCAGAATTGCGCCAGCGTTTTCCCCCGCTTTCCCTTGGCCGCATGCAGCACATTGCATGAATAATGCAGTGATCCGATCTGTGGGCGGAATCTGTCACAGAACAAATACACCTGACGAGCATCGAACTCGAAACTTGTATGCATACTTATGCATCCAATAGATACATTTGCCGGCAAGCAGCTTAGACGATTACCTAATTGGCTAATTGTAATTGTATTCATTAGGTTCGGTCCAGGTATTAGGCCTTCATAATCTATCAATTAATTGGGATTCAGGTTTAGGAGCTTGTTGGGAGTAGTTAGTGCTAAATGAATAATGAATATTGATTGATGAATGATTAATAAGTTGTATGGGCAATATAATTTAGGTATTTTTAGTTAAAATGATACTCCATTGAATGTGTTAAGGTAATTACCCATTTTAGAGTGCCTTCGTTGGCTTCTTTTATCCAATTTCCAATAACCAATCGTAGCTATTAGGTAACCAGCTACATAAGCGTAGGCTTTCCTACATTCATTTAATACTGAACTACAAGCAGGAGCAGAAGTAGAAGCCAGGAGCCAGAAGTAGCATCCAATCAGCCTTAGATTATTTCGTAGTACGGCACACAGGACCTGTTTTCTGTACTTCCTGAGCCCAGTTGCATTGCACAATTCCAAACTGACTGTCGAAATGAGTTGAGACGAACTAAGCCCCTTTGGCGATTTTCATCATGCCATTGCTTTCACCTTTTTTTCCCCCAGAAAGCTTTTCGAGCTAGAAAGAATCAGCACTAACAAAAACGTTAGTAAACTTGAAACTATTTCTATGTTAGTTTTTATTATATAAGTGAGTTTCTCATATATTCAACAAAATTTCAAACAAAGATCTCTGAAAAAGACTCGTGTAATATTTATCATAAAAAATAATTAGTTTGTGACATTGTCTCTTAGATAAATTATGAAAAATATACTTTGTTTCCCAAAATATCCTTATTATAAGTCTGATAAACCCGATTCTTGGTGCTCATATCCCCTGTCACAGTGTCTTTTGCTCTAACTTTTAATTTCGAATGTTGGCCAAACACAAAGTTTGTCATGACTTGCCAAATGGCATCTCCCTCCTGGATGGTAACTCCTTCAACTTTGGGTGGGTGGCACTGGCACTACCTTCATCCCAATATCTCTCATCTCCCTCTCTGAAGTTCATGTATAATGCATGCAACTTTGGGGCTATGCAAGAGCCAAACCCTCAAACCAAAATTCAGCCAAATGTCGATGGCTGTCAACGCAACTTCGATGCGGAGCGAGAGACAATGTAACTCAAAACTAGACACTGTGTTGTAACTTCCAGGGGATACCAATGACGATTCCGAATTCCCAACCTGCCCAAGTAACGTTGTTGTGCAACAGAAACTGCAAAACTGCAATGACTGAACGATTATGCCAATGGCAGGCCATGTCCAAAGCAAACGATTTGTCACAGTGGCAATGGAGTTAAGTCGGAGTTCTATCTGTCGGAGTTGGAGCCGGGGGAAGGCTCCGAGTCTCAGAGTCTCGGGTTTTATTGCCAATAACAGGGGATCCAGATCCAGAACCGCAAACACTTTACCCCAAATTGTGGCAGAAGGAGAGAGAGCAGCAGAGAGAAGTTTCTCAAGGGAGCTAGAATGCGAGCCAAGGGAGCTTGCACAGGGAGAAAATGGGTTTATTTTGGAATGGTTTACATAATTGTAACATATATAACACATAAAGTTTTAATAATAAGTAGTATAATAATTAATTTATATATTTTTATAATGGATTTTCAATTTATTTCCCATATTTTTTTAGGCAGTGCATTTGCCCCATCTTGTGGGCGGGCTCCGTTGAGTGGCCCAGCTTCCCGCTTCGATTTCAAAACTCCAGCTGCGACAACTGTAGGTTTACCTCCTTCGTCTACTCCCCCTCCTGGGTTTTCCTCCCCCTTTTTCCCCAGCTACTCGGAACATGACACCAAGTCCAAAGTCGTTGGCTGTTCATCCTTTTTCATCCCGACCAACCCAACCGACCGACCGCCCGCCCTGTCTCTTTTCCCTTTCGCATGTCCTTGCCGCCTTTGCCCAGCTGCAAGTGACAGTAATTGTTTTATTGACATTGATTGACATGGCAAAAATGTGGAGGCAGCGGCAGCAGCATCCAGCAGGAGCCGGGAACAGGACCAAGTGTAGAAGCCGTAAAGGAAGCATCAGCCAAGTCAAGCCAAAGACAAACTGCAATGCCAAATGCGAATTTCAATCCCAATTTTTGGTATCTGCTCCTCGTCGTCCCCCCTCTCGAATCTCTTATCCCCCATTTGCGAAGCTCAAAAATGAGCAAAAGATTTCAATTTCATTTTGATGGATCGCATTTACAGGCGGACCACCATGGCCCTCCCCCAACCACCCCATTTTTCTTTCATTCATGGTGCACTTTTTGGCTTTTCCTCCTCACTCTCTTTCTCCCTCTCTCTGGCTCCTCTTTTTACGCCATTGTTTACCCTTGTAAGCTGCTGATTAAACCATGCAATGCTGCAGCTTCTTTTGGCTTTTCCTTGTGCCTTCCTCCGCTTGTTCCAGCAGATTTTCCTTTGGCTTTTCCCAGCTACTATAGCAGCTGGTGGAAAACAACACATCAATTGCTGGCTGTGCCGGTGTACAATGCATGTTGTGTGCCATTGTAGAAAAGACAATTGTTTGATTTTCGATATGGTTTTTCAGACATTGCACTGGGAGAAAATTAATTAAGATATTTAATTAATATAATTAGGGGAAATTGGATAAATATTTTATTTATTTGTATTTTTGTTAAATATTTGCGGACAAAAACTAAGAACTTATACTTATAATAGCCCTTAATTTTCTATATATTTGAATTTGGATATTTCCTCAACGAATTCTAGCTTTTTAAATTTTTAACATATTTTCCGCAGACCACAAAATTTTCCCCGCAGTGTAACGGAAGTTCACCGTCATTCTCAGCCTTCACTGCACTTTTCTTTTCCGCCTGCGAATGCGGATGCGGATACGGATTAGTCGTTGTGTAATGCACATCAATCCCGAAGCCAGGGAGACCTTCAAAGTTATTGAAGTTTTCGCCTTCACATCGCAACCTAGCATCCATTTTCCTTTTCATTTCCATTTGTTGTCATGGCAGCCGTGACTCGTCGGCAGCTCCTTCGCATCCCTCGCATCGTTCAGCTCCTGCTCTTGTTTTTCATATTAATTATGAAAGCGCATTTGCTGAACGGGAAATTTATTTGGCTTATATTTCGATTTTGGTTTTGCTCGATTTTGCCTCGACTTTTATTCCTTCCTCTCTTTTCTTTTTTTTTTTTGCAATATTATTTTTGCTGCCATTTGCGGATACTCGGGGGAGCGAGGTCGAATTGGATGTGAAATGTGATGCTTAATTAGTTTTTATGCTGCTACTGCTGCTGCTTCTTCTGCTGATTATTATTGCGATTACGATGATGATCCTGATCCCGATGATTACGCTGATGAAAAAGTGACAGGAAAGGGCAAAGGGATGTCTTTCTGCATGTATTAAGCTTAGTTGCCATGGGTTTGCATCATTTAGCAGGGTTTGTAAGCGGATTTCTACGAAATTTTAAGGAGCGGGAAGTGTAATTATTGAAGGGGGTTCCTTAGTTTTAGTGTAAATATTTTATTTAATTTTAGTGAGGGAAAAAATAAACCAAAATGTGATTCTAGACAAAAAATACGTCAAGATTTTAACAAAGAAACTATCAGGCAGTATTGTTTACTTGTAACAAGAGGAAAACCTAACTATAAAACTATTTTTCCACAAGGTTCCTTTAATTTATTTAAATATACATATAAACCCCCTTCATCTTTAAATGTGTTTCATGAACTTGAGCTTACTTTCCAAAGAACTTCTCATATATTTATGTTTTTGGAATCTGGTCTGGATGGACCTTTAACAACTTACGCCGAGGGCTCTTTTTTCTAACCTTCCTTTCTATATGTGTATTTATTTAAATGTAGTCACAGTTTTCTGTTCTATGCAGAAAATGCTAGCAAAAAGATCTGCAGTCGACAACACACAACTTTGGCTAACTGATAAGGGATGGCAACAGGAAATGTCGAGGAAATGTGGAAAAAGGGGTAGGAGACTGGCGGGAAAATGTGTTGCACTAGGGTCAAGTTGGTTATAAGAAAGGGACAAAGTACACCTAAAATAATAAAAGATAAAGGGAAAGCATAAGAAATAGTAAAAATAAAATATTTCTAAAACAAAAAACACAGAAATTCATTAATAACATTTATTATATTTATTTATTACTTATTTTTATTGTTTATATATTTTTATATATTTATATTCTTTCTCTCTGTGCACAAAACTGTCGGTGCCAACGATAAAGTTGCAGTCTGCTTTGCCATAACTTGAGTGCATAAATCTTGGCCAGGTTTTGTATGTGAGGGTGTGTGTGTGTGGGCCGAGCAACCAAACCCCTCCCCCCCCCCACTATAGGTGACATCTTTGGTGACTGGCACGTTAAAGTAGCCAAAACTCAGCTCCACACTCCACTGACCAATGTCCAGACACTGCATAATAAATTGCAGCCGTAGTGTTATAAATATTCTGCCAGCCCCGCGTCGAGTCCTGGCTGCCCAGTCCTTGATTGGGATCTTAGGCAACAATTTCGCACATGGCCCATGTCCTGGAGGAGGAGATTTTTGGAGGGGACAAGGCTGAAATGCTGACGCAGCTGATAGAAAATGAGAAAACAATAAAAACGTAATGCCGGGATATATATTTTTTTGTTGTATATTGCGGGGGAAATTGAAGAATGATTTAATACTCTTTTAAGAGAAGAGTAGCCTGAAAATGCTAAGATTTATTAAGGATTTTATTAAATAAATTTATTAATTAGCCTAAAAATGTTAAAAGAAATGTAGAATGAGATTTTTTGCTTTATTTTAATATAAATTTAAGTTAAAAATTATAATTTAAATAAAGCAAAATATCTTAAAAACTGTAATACATACTTAAAAAGTTAAAATTAATTATTTTTTTAATAGTTTTCTTATAAAATCCTATCGCAATCTTTTTAAGTTTATTTTCCCATTTCCCCGAACATGTTTCTTATTTTCCGAGGGGCAATCCCACTAAAAAGTGTTAAATGGAAAACAATAATAATGCAGTTGCTGTCGCTGTCCTTGTCGCTTTTCCCCAGTCACTTAACCTCCCACCCACCCACAATTTCCACTGTCGGACAGGCCCATTAAGAGAATAACGAAAAACGGCCGAGGCGGTGGTGCGGATTTTCCACCTTGCCACCAAATATGCGGCGACAACAATAAATTAATGCGATTTATTGCCGCGATAAGAACGGGACAGCCGGTAACAGGCCTAGGGACCTGGGAAATAATACCCAGGGTGTCGAGGGTGCGTCCCCTTTTTTTTCCACAGTAGCACAGAAGCTCTTGGGCAACGTGTGTGGGCTTGCCCGGAATGCGATAGATAAGCCGGCGCCACCCGGAAAACCCCTACCATCATTACTGTGCCCGCCTCCTCTTTGGGTGGCATGCAAAAATTTGTCCCCATGAAAATTTACGATGCATTGCAGCCTAAAAACAAAAAAATTACACAACCCAAAACCCGCCCAAAAGTACGAACCCATCTTTAACCCATCCAAGTTCGCAGATAAGCCGACTTACTTACCATTTAATTAGGGCCTCAATGGGCATTAGGGCCAGAAATGCGGCAAAAGCAACTCGAGGCACGCCTCCTGTCTGGCCCATCATCAAAATGCCTTTTTAATTAAAACCCGAAGAAGGGCGAGAAAAAAAAAAACAAACAGGGAAAACGGGAGAATTTTCCGCAGCCAAATGATGTGTGAGAAGTCGATAGAGAACGACGACGACGGCGACGGCGTTAAATCACAATGGCAAACAGGAAGAAATTTTGGGAGGTTCGGAAAAATCAGGAAGCAGCAGCAGGGAAGAGGGGGAATCCCAAAAAAACCGACAAGGGTGAAGCATGTTTTTCGGTGGAGCGGGGAAAGCAGGAATGCAAAGCGAGGCTGGAAAATCTTGTGTGAAAATTTGTTGAGCGTGCAAACTCGCTTTTCTCGGTCTGGGAGATGTCTGGTGCAGGGGCAATAATTGCATGAAATGCCCAGAAAAATATATTTCTGCTGAGAGCCGCACAAATCGTTCTTACACGGAAAGAAAAATTATGGTAAATTATTCTAAGAATTATTTTTGAATTTAAAGATGAAAATTTTTATTAAAAACTCGGAAACAAACAAGAAATAATTTATTTTATGTGCCAAAATGTTTATAAATTGCATAAATTATTTACCTCAAGTAAAATTTAATTTTTAACCATTTAAATATTTTATTTAATATTTTATATAATTTTTTTGAATTATTATTTACTTTTAAAAATTGTTTTTCTTGTTAAAAATACTTTACTTTTAATAATATTTTATAATACCATATTAAGTACACAATTTTTTTCAGTGCATGGTAGAGGCAGTGCGGTAGCTGGTTACTGGTAACTGGTCCCGTGCCAGACGCTAAGCTGCCACTAAATCACAACCGAAAGCCGCTGTTAAAACACGAGTCTGCCTCCGGAAAACTCGGGGAAACTCGGTTGGTGGTTGCTTTGGCTTTGGCTTTGGCTTGGGCTTCGGCTTGGGTTTTGTCTATTGGTCCCCCTGTTCTTGGTGAGTTTTTATTTTTTTTTTCGGTGGTTGCAACAGCCGCTGGCAGGACACGTGCAACACCCGGGATACCAAGGCAAGGGCTAGGGTTTTTTTGGACCGGGGAACTGACTGACTGACAGCCGCATCAGCATCTGCAGGAGGGAAATTAGAGGAAAAGGAGCCAAGGAGCCCGAGGCCAATCCTCCGAGTAACTGACACTCCCCACAAGATTTGATTAGAGGTAGCGGAGATCGGGGAATGAGAGCGCGAGCCGTCGCCCTTTTCGATGCTTGTTAAATGTGCCCAAAAGTGATTCATTCCCGGGGGTTAACTTTATTCGATGGCAGACCCTCTTTTCTTTTCCACCTGTGCCCAGCGTTGAGAAAAAACATTTTTTCCCTTTTCATAAACATAATATAACCTAATTTGATTGGGTTATTCATAGTTATTCATGAAGGGTCTTCTGCGAAACCTTCTTGAGTTGTTTATCTATGTCTTAAAATGATTAAAATTTAAAAAGGGAAATTCGAATTCAAAATTGATCGATTTTGAACTATAATATAATCAAATAATATTTTTTCAATACTTAGTTATTAAGGCTTGTAATTGCACTCATACTAATATTATAAATATTGCATATAATTACCCATAGATAGCACATCATTTTACAATTTTAATACAGCTATTAGATGTTCAATAAACATAACAAAATACTCATTTTCGGTTATTTCATTCGCAGTTTTCACGATCATTTAACAGTCACAATGTTGTGCAAGTGGTCTACGTTTCTCCGAGTTTTTCTGATTATTTCTCTGATCGGTCAAGTAAGTTTTTATGCCTAAATTCCTAAAGCTGTTACCGTTCAATTTACCCTAATGAGGTTTGATTATTTGATCATTTCCAAAAATCACTGTAATTGAAATTGAAATTATATATAATTATACTTCAATTGCGTAGCAGAAAAAATTGCTGCTATTAGAAATATAATTATATAAATTTCTCTGATTTGTTATTTTTATTATTATTATTTTAAATACCAGTAAAGTTTAAAATTTTTATTTTCTCAAATTTATTATATGGTAATTTTTCTCGCACAAATCGGTTACAATTTTTCCTATACAATAGGCATATACAACGTTGATAAGGGACTACTTCTGTGCGTCCCCTATTGGAGAGGTTTGTTTAGGGACCCGAAGCGCCCTTATAGATCTGACACATTCCGTATGTCCACGCCCATTTCCTCAAATCTCGTGCCGTCCGTTTCAAAGTAATCACCATCCTCGTTATCGGTATCGCATAATGGCTGATCTAGGCTGTTCCTACGATTCCTGGAAAATCTGCCCGGCTTCCTAAGGCCGGCAATAGCTCTCTTGAAGCTAACCGCCTTCTCGTTTCTACGGTTTTCATCAGCCAGTGGAATTATCCATCGGTGGGTGACATTGCCAAGGACCACAACCAGGACAACGGCGATTAGTAGGTATAGCACTATCAAGGCCGGATTGGGTGAACTTCCGTGAACGGGCATATGTCCAGCAATATCGTCGGGATCCACTTTCCAAGTGATGCGTTTCTTCGTGGGCTCAGTGGTGCTGACTGCAGAGTGTAATTAGAAATGTTATTTGTATTGTATTATGAAATATTGATAATATTAATATTCTTACCTTTAATAGGTTTGCTACTAACAGTTGTCGGGGTTGTAATAATGTTTCCCTTTGCTGGTGTACTTGCTGTTATTGTTGTAACCACTTTTTTAGTTGTTAGTGAATTTGGCGTAGCTGTTGTTGTGTTCACTTGCATTTTTTTCGTTGTTTTTATTGTGGGCTTAGGAGTTGTTGAAGTAGTTGTTGTTGCTTTAGTGGTTATAACAATTGGCTTTCGTGTGGTAGTAGGAGTTGTGGTGGGCCTTGGTGTAGTTGTAGTTGTAGTTGTTGTTGTTGTTGTAGTTGTTGGAATAGTTGTTGGTATAGTGGTTGGTATAGTGGTTGGTTTAGTGGTTGGTTTAGTGGTTGGCTTAGTAGTTGGTTTAGTGGTTGGTATAGTTGTTGGTATAGTTGTTAGTTTAGTGGTCACAGGTGTTGGTGAAGTTACGTCATAATCACTGGGGGATGTATAAATCCCCTTCACACACTCCTCGACATAGTCCAGGCAACAATTGTCGAAGATCGTGCAATCATCATCACAGCCACAGCCCAAGGCTAGTCCTTTTTTGGTAAACACAATTATCGCTTCCGGGCTTATCGCTTGACCGCACCGACCGGTGCAGTTCATCATGGAAAAAACTAGATCCGGCTCGGTAGCGTCTGTTGTCTCCGTCGTTGTGGTGAATTCACCCACTCCACAGTCCTTGCCAGTCATCAGCTTAACGTCGTCGATGGCAATATCGCCGAATCGGGATCGGGCATCCGTGGCCGTGAAGATCACCTGGAAGTCCTCCTGCATCTCGTCGATGGTGATCGTGTGCTCAAGCCACTCGGGGCCCTGGGTGCCGGTCATCTCGAATTTGCTGGAGCTGAAAATGAGAAGGGGTAAAGTTTTATTCACTTAATCAGGGCAAACTTAGAAACGTTGCTTCAAGCTGCAAGTTAAACGTTAATATTCATCGAGTGTTCTTATCGCAGGGCACATCCGTTGCCGAGCAACTCACTTGGCCCTGAATCGGTTCCACATGGTGGCCATCGGCATTGAGACGGGCTTTACGGACACCACTAGACTGTCCACTCCTTCGCCGTACATAAAGTAGTGGAAGCGGAAGCAGCAGGCGGTCTTCAGGCTCAAGGCCCTGGGATAGATCGGCGAGATCAGGTGGTAGCTTCCAAAGGCACCACTCTGCGTCTCCATGCGCATGTAGTGGCCGCCGGAGTGGTTCCGGAAAGTGTGATCGTGCTGGGGTCCAGTCTTCGTCGAATGAAAATCGACCACCGTGCTGATACGCTTCCAGGGACGCCGGAATGTCGTCTCCGTGTCCCAGCCGCACTGATCCTCGCTCTCAAAGTCGCAGGAGTGATCCTGGGTATGGTTGCTCCTGAGGCAAGAGCCCAGCTGCGTGTTCCACTGCTCTCCATCGCAGTAGGCAGCACGACTGCCCACCAGGACATAGCCGTCGTTGCAAACGGTCACCGCCTTTGGACCAAGATTGATCCGTATTCCGTTCACCTGTGAATCCAGCTCCGGACAACCACTTTCTGTAGGAAAAACATAAATGTTATAGCTGAGATTACTATGGATATACCCCCACTCACTGACACAAAAAGGCCTCTCGCCCCTGAGGCGTCCATCCCGATCGCAGGTCGCAATCGCACTTCCCTGAAGCGTATAGCCGCGGTTGCACCGAAAGCGAACCACATTCCTACCCCGGAACATTATGAGGCCATGCTCCAGGACCAAACCCCTCTCACAGCGTCCATTTGTGGGATCTGCACCGTATATTAGGAGCAGGCCGAGACCGAGGACCCAGTGAAATTCCATTCCGTGGCTACGTGTGGATAACTCTAAAGCGGAAGAGTGACTGAGCTCGAGCACGGACTTATCAATAGAACCCAGCGCCGGCTTGGACTTCTCTTTGAAGATACGACTTTTTCCCGATAATTCCCTGTCCGGGCTTCTTGTTGTTTACAGCCGAGTGAGAGGAGAGAGATATGGTGACGAGTGGCTACGAGTGGGTTTCTAAGTACCAAGTTCTCGAGCGATTGCAAAATGCCGGGTGGCCTGGTCTTCGGATCCGCATAACTCTGAAGATAAGACCTTTGTCGCCGTTTGTTCAGAATTCACTGTAGCTCAGATAAATGTATTGTATAATGCGAGAAAGCAAGTTGTAATTATAATGCAATAAGTGACAGCTGACCTTGAGAATTTATTATACAAAGTTGATAAAACTATAAAGCTGAAGTGCTCTTCAAACAAATATTAACTTATCACAATTTTGGAATTTTGTAATGCTCTTTATTAATTTTATTGACTTATATTGTTAAGGCCACATTATTATTACTGCCAAACTAATCAAAGGCAAATTAAAAGTATGCAACTTATTTATATTTATTGTGCCACTGTGCACAGTAGGTTTGGGTAGGCAAGGATCCCTTACGTCAAAAGCTTCCTTACATTCTTCTGGAGTTGTTATTTGTATAGTTGTTTGCGTCTGTATTCTGATTAGACCCTGCACGAGCTTCTTATTTGCCACCGATTAAGAAGAAGGATTTTTGGCATATTAAGTTCTCGAATGTTCGCCAAATGGCGAATGGCCTATGTCTGCGGATCCACCAACTTCCAAAGATAAGTCCTTTGTAGTCGTTTTCTCAGAATTCACTGTAGCTCAGAGACTTCTATTAAAAATGCAGGTTTTTGTGTTATATATTTTTGATAACTTGTTTATTTATTATTTAAAGCTGACATTACAAAATTCATATTCTATAAACCTAAATATTTAATTATTACAATTCAAAAATGTATTATATATTGCACTGCTATTCTGCTGCGTAGAGGGGCTTCAGTTTTTATTGATTAACATTTTTTGCCCTATAATTATTACTGCCAAACTAATTAAAGCTAAATTAAAATTATGCAAGTTATTTGTGTTTTTTGTTCCACTATTCACAGTAGTTTTGGGTAGGCAAGGATCTTTAACGACAAAAGCTTCCTTGCATTCCTCCTGTGTCTCCAGGAACTTGACATCATCGATGGCAATGTCTCCGAAACGGGACTGGGCATCCGTGACAGTGAAGATTATCTGGAAGTCTTCGGTTATCTCAGTGATAGGAACAGAGTGTTCATACCATTTGTTGCCCAGATTTCCGCACTTTTGGAATTGAGTGGAGCTGAAAATTAACGAGTATATTTTTTATTAATATTTTGTTATTCGTTATTTTTCGTTTTCTTCTTACTTCTCAAACTTCTCCCACATCTCAGCCAAAGACATGGAGGCCGGTTTTACCGAGACAAACAGACTACCAACTCCTTCGCCGAACATGAAAAAGTGAAACTGAAAGCAGGTGGTATTTCCCAAGCTCAGATGCTGCGGAAAAACTGGAGACTCAAAGTGGTAACTGCCCGTAGCTCCACTCTGGGTCTCCATTCGGATAAAGTGCCCCTCGTTGTCATTCTGGAAGGTGTGATCCCGCTGGGGACCCGTCTTGATGGAATGAAAGTTGGACGATGTGCTAATGCGGCTCCAAGGTTGCGGTTTACTATGGGGAAAAGTCCAACCGCAGAGATCCTCCCTCTCAAAGTCACAGGAATAGTTTTGGGTTGCTTGGCAATTTCCTAAACGGATTTGCCAGTCGTTGCCATCGCAATAAGTGTATTTATTGCCAAATAAAACGTAGTCTTTGTCGCAGTTGATCTCTGCTTTAAGGCCTTTCGGGTTTATTAGCTTTCCATTTTTTGGAGTCTCAAGTTTTATACAGCCAGGTTCTGATGGAGATGGATTATAAATAATATTTATGAAATATTTTGTTATTTGAAACAGTATTTCTTGGCATTAAGGTATATATTATTTTATTTTTTTAACCACTCACTGGCACAAAATGGTCGCTCTCCTCTTAGTAAATCATTAATGCAGGTAATCTCTGATCTTCCTTCAATTTCATATCCTTGATCACAATCAAATATCCATCTATTCTTGGGAAAATTCCTGACAGAGCCATGTACCAGGTCTGTGGGTCTCTCACATAACCCAAGGGTTTGGTGAATAATATACGCAAATATCGCTGACACAGCGAACAAAAATTCCATTGCGACGACAACTACAAATCTCAAAAGTTAAACACAGACTGAGAGCTGTGACCAAACATATTACTTTGATAACCTAAAGGCACTCTTAAGATATAGGCGTTGGGTAAATGGTTTCGTCACGTTGTGCATAATTTTGTCATACTCATTTTTATCTTTAAGCTGAGTTTATTTATAATTATTTTATGAGAGAATGTTCCAGAGCCTTTCAGAGTTTAAAGAGCTGCTGATTTGGGAAGGTTTTCCCCCTTTTAAGGTATTTTCCTGACCCCCAAACACCAAGATAAACCCCACAGATCCCTGGACCTTGGCTTGCTTCCATTTAATACCCCCTAAATCAGAGTCATCTAGATATATATAGATATATCTGTGTCCACAAATCAAATGGTAATTCCAGTGATTGATAAAATCATCGTTTTGAGTTCATCCCCCGGAGTTACACCGCTAAGCTAAGGAGCTAAGGAGTGCAGCTGGGAAAGGCAGCGGGTGGCCATTCAAATGCAATTATGCGCATCTCCTGCCGGAATCGAGATGGCAGGGAGATGGAACTAAATGGTAGCAGCTTCTTCCTGTCGCCTGCCATCTGAAATTATTGCCATCTCCTGGCAAAATAATTGCAGGGACCGAGGGAAGAGTAGCGAAGAGACCTTCCTGCTATCTGCTTCACCATCGCAGCAGTGATTTATGTTTACTTCCGCTTAAGTCTCAAACAACTCGCAATCACGACTGCCCGATTTCTCCATTTCTCCAGCGTGCGCGGGTTCCTCCCACTTTCGCCGTGTCGAGATAATCAGTCAATATTGACAACTACTTATTGGCACTTCCGCCGGCGGTGGGTTGGTGGGTAGGTGTGAGTGGGGGGTGGGATTTTGAATGGGGTGTCCTTCGGGGGGTGGAGGTTTTCCAGATTCAGTTTGGGTCTGAAGGCCGGCCACGTGACCGGGGATCAGGAGCATAGGCCACGTGTCCATCGACTGCAGCGGAAAGTGTAGCCAATTCCCAGTCTCCGTTTCTCCGTTTCTCAATTCTCCGCTTGCAATTCAAATTTCATTCATAATTACAATCAGTGAAGCAGTGAGTGGAGTGGAGGAGGCAGGCAGCTCCAGAGAGGGTTGGAATTCAAGGGAGGTTTCGTGCCCATCAGAGTTGAGATGCTTTAATCAAAGGGGAAGGGTGTTTGCTACACAGGGAAAAATATAGTAAATATAAAAAAATATATTCAAATAGAAAAATAATCTTGGGATAGTAAAAAAACGTTATAATCCCTCTGCACCGATATATAAAATAGAAAAAAAAAAACAATTAATAAAATATTATTATAATATTATTATAATAATAACAATATCTTATCGATATATACCAGTTTCTGATATTTTCGAAATATTTCCCTTAAAAGATCTTATTTAAAAATAATTTCAAGACTACTTAAATATTTATTTCTCACTGTGCACCTCAGATCATGTGTTCTAGCCAGCACTCTTCTCTCTTTTTGTCGCCGTGTTCCCCTTGGCTCTGCTCGGCGATGGCTGTGCCCCGGCTGCTGCTTAAATATTTGCTCATTATTATTATTATTCTTTTATTTGTGGCTCTGCTCACTCGCTTGCTACTGTTGCCGGTGGTTTTGAAACTTCAATATTTGCGCTCAAATTACGCTCAGTCCAACCACCAAAAAATGCTGCCCAGTTGCCTGGCAATACCCATTTTCAGGGCAAGCTAGAAGCCAACTCGCATGGTGGAAATCACACTCCAAGGGGTACCAGTGAAAGTGGCCCAATATCGTTGGCCAGGATTAGCGGCAAATGAGCAGCTGTTGCCAGGGAAAGACCGCTTCCTACTCCACGGAACAGTTTCCACAAAAAGGTTGAAAGTTCTGGGGAAAAAGGGCCTGGCATGGCAACGCAGATAATCAAATCAAATTGGTATATTTTTGGCTAGTTATTTTTGTGATATTAATAATGCTGAGCAAGCTCTAGCTCTTCAATAAAGCCAATTTAGGTAAAGAAACTCTTGAGATCGATCTATTAGTGCCTTAATCTTCAAGCAAATCATGTATTTAGGTAGGCAATAAATAAATTAATAAGACATTAGATTAAATTAAACCAAAACTTGACTTCCTGATCATCAGCTGTACTCCTCCTACATACTCCTTAGAGCTCCTATGTTGCCTTTGCATATGCCAAAACCTAATTGGGTTTAGTGGGAACTTTCTGCCCCCCCCTGAGTTTTCTGTGTGTGTGTGTGTGTGTGTGTGTAGGCGGATTTTCGCGCCAAAAACTGGCACACACGTTCAAGTTAACGCAATTAATGGAGGCGCCTCTACTTCTAAAAGATGGATGGATGGTAGGCCTCCTCCTCCTCTGCCAAGCCAAATGCCAACAGACAAAAGTTGGATTTCCCCAGGAGTTTGCCGGCAACTTCAAAGATTACGTCGATAATTAATAAAATTAAACACAAAAGCACTCAACACACACACACACCACCGCAGACGAGCGAGGATGCCTCCGGATTTGGCCAGGACTCCACCAGCGTGGAGGCGCGACATGGAGGCTGAGCTTAGCGTCCGGCTTTTGGGGTTCGTGCAACATTAGGCCGCCGCAGGCGTGCCAAGTCGCTCTGTTGTCAGCTTCTGGTCGCATTAATTACAAACCAATGACCGCAGAGCACACACACACGTATATATATACACACACAAACACAGACCAAACAGAATGGGAAATGGTGCTGGGGCAGTGACCTGGAAGGAAGGGGGTTGCCAGGGGCGGCTAGGTGCCCCCTTGAAAGGATTTTCTAGGACTAGGAATGGTGTAATTTACTATTGATTTGGGAAAGGAAAGCTGTTAAATATTATATATTTATATAATCGTAAAATTAATATATCGATTTATGTATCGGATTCTCAACTTGAATATATTGGATTTTGAGTCAAACATAGATACAAAGTGGTCTTAGGTGCCCTGCCATTCTTATAATATTAATATTTTAACATTAAAAGCGATTTTTTTCGATATTTCTAATTTAGATTTAGCAACTTTACGATATTATCAATATAATACTAAGCGGGATATTTTTCTCTATATTTTTATATCCAATTTCTTTTCGATTTAATTATATATCATAAACCCTCTTTGTCCAAAGATCTTTCCCCTTTCTCCACCCCTGTTCCCCCCAAAATCTGAGGTTTCTTATAGTATAAGAGGTGAAACTACTTATCGGCTCTCTTTAGTTTGTGGTAATTTATGAAACTCATTATGTCCGCGGGGCGTGCCTTCAACGGCAATTGAGGGATACGGATTTTGGTTGCCGTGCCTCCGTTACGCCGCCGCCTGGCGATCACTTCAAAAACTTGCCATTTCTGATGGCAGTCCGAAAGTTTTCGCGTAATTTCATTTAAAGTCCTCGAAAGTTGTTAGTGCACCCGCCAAGTTGCAATTGTTGCTGCTGCTGCTGCCGCCGCGAGGGCATTAAGTTTTGTGGTTCAGCCTGTTACCAGGCAGTTCTCGCTCATTATCCTACTGATTTTTAGCACGAGTTTTCCTCGCTGCCCCGTGAATTCCACGAATTTGCACCTACACATACATATAAATGTGGCATAAATCCAATTAGGCGGCACCGGCAGCGCTTTAATTGACGGCGGTTGCCGCCTCTACGTGCTGGATGAGCCTCCATTTGGATAGGGTTCCATGGGGTTAAGGGTTCAGAGGTAGAAGGGGTTCAGGGGTAGAAGGGGTAAAAGGGGTTTAGGGGTAGAGGGATTCCGGAGGTTATGAGAAAATCTCCCGGGCGAAGTAAATGAATTTCCATATGCCGCTTTTGTTTTGCCGCCACCGAGATATGAATGGATGAATGAGTGACTGCGGTTCGCTCCAGTGCGATGTGTTTTTAGATGTGGATGTGATGTGGACTTGGCTGTGGTTCGTTCCCTTTTTCCCCCTTTTGTGAGTTCCATATATGGGACATCTGACAGCTCCTGGGCTCCAGATGAGTCGCAGCTGCCACTGCTCCTGTTCCTGTTCTGCGGCCTACATTTTGTCAACACAAAAAAAACTGCAACCTGAGTGAACCGTTGAGAAAAAATTTGTCTTAATTCCAAAGCATAAAAGAGGTGACACGGAGGTAGTTTTAAAAACTTTAAACAATGGAAAGATAATTTTTTAAGACTCCTAAACTAAGAGATAATAATTGTGGCTCCATAAAAGCTTAGTTAATAATATTTTGAATATTGAAAATATGTTTTCTTAATTGAAAAGAGACAGAAAAACTATTAACAATCTTAGTTATAGCATTTTTATCCTTTGATTTGTCCAACAAACTATTCATAAAAATATGGATATATTCTACTTTAGGAATTCAAATATTTTCGGATTTCTTAAAGGGTTTTTTGATTTTATTTAGCGAAGGAGTCATTTCCGACCCTATAAACCCTATATATTCTTGATCAGCATCAACAGGCGCTTCTTTCTAGACATGTCCGAAAGAAATCTATTTTTGGGTCAGTTTTTCAAAATTTGATAAGGGGTTACATCATTAAATTTTTCAAAAATGGCCCGAAATTTGAATTTTAAAAAAATTTAAATTTAGTAAGCAGATTTGTTAACCTAAGAAAAACTAGCATAGAACCGTTTTCCAAATTGAATTTGAGGCTTTTTTAACTTATTTATGATCGATTTTAAGGATCTAAATGTCAGAAATTTCAGTTTTTAAGGATTTTCAAGGAAAAGTAAGGAAAAATTTATAGGGTATTTTGTTATGAAATAATTGTAGATTATGTTAGCCAGTTCTTCCATTTTTTATAGATATTTCATATATTTAAATAATGTTTAAACAATTGGAGCATTTTAGAAAAAAACAAGAAAGGAAGCTAACTTCGGCACGCCGAAGTTTGTATACCCTTGCAGATTGGTTTCGATGTTTATATTATAGATTTAAATGCTGAAAACACTCACAAAACACAGTTTCATTAAATTTTACCTATACTTATTATGTTTACAGTTTGACAGTTTCAGTTTTACATTCCCAGCTTTACATATTTTATACATTTACCGATCGCTTCTATGGCAGCTATATGATATATAACTGCTTACTCAGTTTTTCTTAAAAACTTATCTATAATTTAATTTAATTTTTCATATCTTTATTTCTTATATTTACAGCACTGCAATAGCGAAAACGAGAGCGTGCGCAGGGATCTGGGAAGCACAAGTTCATCAAGTTCATTGTAATTGTTGATTGATGATCACCTGATCGGCAGAGGTGAAGCTGGAGGAGCGAGCAGCTGGGATGACAGATCTCAACCCGATGGCAGTGGAGGACGGTGATCGGATCTTGGCTCCGGGCTACTTAAAACCCTGCAGCAGGAGTAGATAATTAAAATATTTATAAATGCAATTTAAATATGTAAATGTAATTGATGAAACACACAAATATGAATCAATAAAAGATGGTGAAATCGATGTGCAATTTTTTTGTGAAGGCGGCATTTATTTGGGATCGTTTGGGGAAAAATCTAATTATTTTGATAGCAATATCTAAATTTTTAAATTTGTTTTCTGAATTTTAAACATTTTTTTCGGATGTTTTACAATTCTTCTAAATGTTTAAAAAAATTTTTAAAATTTTTCTGAATTTTAAAATTTTTTTCAGAATTTTTAACATTTTTTAGATATTTTATATTTATTTAAGAATTTTTTTAGAATTAAACAAATTTTTTTTAAATATTTTAACTGCCAAATTTGAATTTGAATTTAACTGCCAAATTTGAATTTGAATTTAACGACGATCAGTTTCAGTGTGCCCAGGTGCAGTTGTAAACTAACACCTAAATTTGGATTTAAAAGGTTTGAGTCTCCGCTAACTTGCGCCGGCTCCTAAATGGTTTGGAACTTGGACATTTTATAACAGTTTATACCAGTTTTCAGCTGCTTGCTGCTGATTTCTGTTCGCCTGTTACCCCAATTTGGGAAACGGGCAATTTGCTTGGAAATGTTCGGAAATTTGGATGGGCTGCTGTAGGGATGTTGTTGTAAAACGGTTGTTGTTGCCATAAGCTGTTGTTGTCGGCAACAAATGCCAAATTTGAATTTGAATTTAACTGCCAAATTTGAATTTTAATTTAACAACGATCAGTTTCAGTGTGCCCAGCTGCAGTTGAAAAAGTAACACCTAAATTTGGATTCAAAAGGGTTGAGTCTCCGCTAACTTGCGCCGGCTCCTAAATGGTTTGGAACTTGGACATTTTATAACAGTTTATACCAGTTTTCAGCTGCTTGCTGCTGATTTCTGTTCGCCTGTTACCCCAATTTGGGAAACGGGCAATTTGCTTGGAAATGTTCGGAAATTTGGATGGGCTGCTGTA
>VNJY01001439.1:0-20996 GCA_008042715.1 Drosophila bocki | reverse complement strand
CTGTTGCTAAAGTAGCTTAGCGCTACATTCAGCAGGTAGCTAGGGATGTTGAACATCCTCAGGGACTCCAGTGTCCGCCCCCAGTCAGCCGTGTTGAACGCGTTCCTAATGTCCAGGGTTACCACTAGACAGTAGGATTTCGTTCCTCCTTTCCACCTGGAACCAGCGATGGCTTCCCTAGCTGTCTTGACCACCTTCGTGATGGCATCCATGGTCGACCTTCCCTTCCTGAAGCCGTATTGCTCAGTGGATAGGCCGCCCGCTGCTTCGACGGCTTCTGTCATCCTGGTTGCGATCACCCTCTCGAAGACTTTGCCTATTATGTCCAGCAGGCAGATGGGCCTGTAGGAGGAAGCCTCTCCTGGCGGCTTGCCTGGCTTGGCCAGCAATAACAGCCGTTGCCGTTTCCACCTCACGGGGAACGTACCTTCCTGGAGGCATTTGTTAAAAAGCCCAGCCACTTGCTCCGGCAGCAACGCTGGAGCCAGCTTTGTCGCTCTGCTTGGAATCCCGTCGGGTCCCGGCGCCTTCTTGGGTTTTATTGTTCTGCCGGCCTGCAGTACCTCGGCTTCCGTGACGCTGCGGAACTCACCTGGCTCAACTCTTGGGAAGTTCCCGACCGGCTGACCATCTGGGAATAGGGCTCTGACGATCTCCTCTAGTGCCTCCGGGTCGGATGGGGCGTTTCCCCCCGCGTTAAGCTTCTTCACCGTCATCTTGTACGTGCCCCCACATGGATCCTCCTCGGCGGCATCGCACAGCTTAAGGAAGCTTTCCCGCTTGCTGTCCCTGATGGCGATCTTTAGCGCCTTTCTCGCCGCTTTGTATCGCTCGCTACATTCCACAAGGAGCGGGCTTCCTCTTGCTCTCTGAAGCAACCTTCTGAAGCGGTGGCAGATGCGGCGTAACTCAGCGATCTCCTCGCTCCACCAGAAAACCGGGCGGTGGTTTCCTCGGAACGGCCTCCTCTGGAGCATGCTCCGATCGCAGGCGTCTTCCACGGCGTCGGCCAGCTTGTTTGCCATCACGTTAGCTCCATCAGCTTCGTCCACTGCGAATCCCTCAAGGGCGCTTGCAAAGGCCCGAGGTCTAAAGGTGTCCTGCCGGAACGCCCTTCTTGGTAGAGGTGGGGGGCCACTGGGTCGGCCGGCCATCCCTAGCGAGCACTCGATGGCCTCATGGTCGCTGGCAGTGTAGACTTCCCCGATCGTCCAACGGGCGCGGCGGGCCAGTGCACTGCTAACGAAGGTGAGATCGATGACCGATCCCGCGCCTGCCCTGCTGAAGGTCTGCCGGGAGCCTTCGTTCAAGAGGACGACGTCCAGCGAGGCAAAGGTTTCCAGCACCGCGCGGCCTCTTGCGTTTGTCCGGGAGGATCCCCATTCGATAGCCCAGGCGTTAAAGTCGCCACCGACCACCACGTTGCTATGTCCCCGGAGGTCGATGCTCAATTCATCCAGGATACGACCGAAGGACTCCATTGAAAGGCTGGGCGCCAGGTAGCAGCTGTATAGCCACGTGCCACCAACGTTTGCTCTGACGAAGCCGTCAGCCGCCTTGATGTCGCACATCTGCTGCGCACCCACTCCGCATAGCCACAGGGCCGCTTTGCCAGTACGGTCCGTGGCCCAGTCTCTGCTGTTTCCTATCCTGTATGGCTCGCTGAGGATAGCTACCTCTGAGCCGCGTTCGCGCACTGTCTGCGTCAGAAGATCCTGCGCGGCCCTGCAGTGATTCAGGTTTAACTGAATTAGCTGCATTTGGTTGGTTTGTTCCCATCCCCTCCGCCAGCAGCTGGACAGCCACTGCCGCCTGCCTGGTGCCTTGTGTCCTTGCTACCGGCCGCCTTGCAGAGGAAACAAGAGGGCTCGTTGGCGCATATGGCTGCTTTGTGGCCCGACTCTCCACATTTCATGCAGCAGGCGCTCCTATCCACCGGGTTCTTGCAGTGGATCGCAATGTGCCCGGTTTCCAGGCATCTGAAGCACCTCGGTGGACCGGATCTTTCCCGAATCCTACACATCGACCATCCGATGCGCACCTCGCCGCGCTGCAAAACTGCCTTGCCCAATGGGATGGGCAGGCTGACCACCGCCAGCTGCGTCTCTGAGTGGCCGCGGCGCATGCTCCGGACTCTCACGCGTCCTACTTCGAAGTTGAATTGGCCGGCGATGGCGGCACAGACCTCATCCTTCGAGGTGATGGAGTCGATGTTTCGGATCTCCAAGACCAGGACTTTCGTGCTCTCCGTCGACGCACGGACAGTCGCGGAGTCACCGAGTACCCTCTCGATGCTCTCCTTCATGGTCTCGGCGCTCTCCACGCTCCCTCTGGCCACCTCCAGGAGCAGGTTGCCGTTGTTAGTGCGACGGACCTTGGAGACACAGGCACCCAGGGCCGACAACTGCTTGTCGCCCCTCCTGGTCACCATGGCTAGCACCTCGCTGTAGGACTTGCCGTTTGCCTGCACGATGACAGCATCAGGACGTCCACGGCGCGCTGCCCTCGGCTTCTTGGCAACTACCTCCCATTCACCAGCGGGTTTTCCGGGGTTCTCGGGAGTCCGGGCGGCAACGTGGGCCACCGCGGGCTCTGGTTGGGCTCCTTGAGGCTTTTTCCGGGGCTTTTTGGGCCCTTTTGCGATTCCCTGCTGCGCTGCGCCAGTTGGTGTAGGGGCAGTCGCGGTTGCTGGTAGTTCCGGCCAAATTGGCTGGCTCAGCCTTCGCCAGGGCTCTGTTTGAGCAGTAGCATCCTTCATCCATACTGTCGGAGTCTGCTGCTCCTTGTCGACGCAGAGTATGCACTGGGCGCATTTTGGGCACCGGCTGTTCCCGGCCTCGCTCTCCTGCCTTTCGTTGACGCCCGCAGCTGCCGCTCTGCTTGCCGCAAGGATATTTGCGTGCAGTGCCTTCATTTTGGCAAACAGTTCCCTTGTTGAGACAGTGATGTGACGCGTCGTCTTGTCCATCATTTTCGTGGAAACCTCCTGCAGCAGTTTTCCCAATTCTTGGAGATCCTGCAGACTGGCTGCCTCCTCTGATGCCTTGCTCTTCTTGGCAGGCGTGGATCTCTGCGAGCTGGTCGGCCTCGCAGGATCCCGTGTCCTCTTGGGAGGCGGCGTAGAGCCTGGCCCGGGGCTCCGCCCATCCTCCATGGTTTCCAGCTCAGTGGGCGTTCGGGAGAGCTTGCTGCTCTTCTTGAAGGCCACTGCTTCATCCCCTTCCCGCTGGGGCGACCTCGCTAGATCCGAACCGCCCACAAATGGGTTTATGTCCTCCTCCATGGCCGGCCTGTCGGTCCACGCAGGGCTCCCACGCTGGCCAGAGATTTCCCCCTGGCGCTACGACGGGGGTTATACCGCCCCTTCTCGGTCCCCGACGTCCCTTGTATGGGACACCGCTTGACGCGGGGGATCGGACTTTGGTCGGCTCCGTGACCTTTCCCACCTGCCAACTGCGCAGCCGAGCACGGCTTCAGGGTATAATACTATATTTATTTAATTAAATAAATAAATATCTGTGCCAGCGTTTTGAAAACTTAATCGGCGGGAAAAGCTTAACCACGCGTGTTTACCAACACTGGATATGTTGTGCTGTTAAGCGCGGCTCACTCCCCTGGCGTTACACAACACTAGGATACAGATCGAAATCAGCTGTGTTTACGTTCTAAAGAAACGCGGGGAAAGTAGCTTGTGGAAGGTGTGAGGAAAATGGAAAGTGAGAGCACGAAAAGAGTGTTGTGCGGAGAAGAGGAGAGGAGAGAGTCGCCCCCCCCTTGCCTCGGGCCCCACCGGTAGAGCAAGCGCCCAGGTTTGTTGGGCAACTCGGAAGGCCTCAGAGCCGATCCAGGGGCAGCCCCAGGTACATACCAGGGTCCAAGGAGTCTCACACTGCACTTTTGCCCAGTTTCAGGCTAACTACGCCCGGCAACCGACCGAAAAAGGATAATTAGGCGGAGCGCGGTTAGAAACACAAGCTCACAGTTCACTGGTAAGAGTTTTTCCCGTATCTGGATGTGTGTGTGTGTGTGTGTGCGCGCTAGTGATGCGAGAACGGGGAACAAAAGATAACTACATATTATCGTTTAAGCTTAAATTTATACAATTATTAATTAGGTATAATACAAATCGTAAACTAGAAATATACAAAGTTTATTTTACAAATTGAGAAATGATTCGTGGGCGTTTTGTTTTGCTCCGACGCCGGTTTGTTTTGGTTTTGTTTTCGCTGCTAGCTGCTGTTGCGGCTCTCCATGAGCGTTGGCGGCTGTTGTTGTTGCCTTTGTTGTAGCTCTCCATGAGCGTTGGCGGCTGTTGTTGTTGCCTTTGTTGTAGCTCTCCATGAGCGTTGGCGGCTGTTGTTATTGCCGCTGGCTGCTGTGGTTGTTGCTGCCGGCTGCTGGCCGCTGTCGTTATTGCCGCTGGCTGCGCTTGTTGTTGCTGCCGGCGGCGGGCTGCCGTTGTTGTTGACTGCGGGAGCTGTTGTTGTCGACGGCTGGCGCTGGCTACCGTTGTTGTTGGCTGCTGGCGCGAGCTGTTGTTGTTGGGGGCTTCTGGCGCGAGCTGTTTGCCGGTGTTGTGGCCGTCGTCACTGTTGTTGTTGCTGACGCGGCTGCTGGTGGCCGTTGTTGTGGCCGGCGTCGGTGGCCGTTGTTGTGGCCGGCGTCGGTGGCCGTTGTTGTTGATGACGCGGCTGCTGGTGGCCGTTGTTGTGGCCGTCGTCGGTGGCCGTTGTTGTTGCTGGCGTGGGTGGCCGTTGTTGCGGCCGGCTGGCAGTATTTGTGGGGAGTCAAACGACTCCTCACAATACAGAGGGGGGAGTGATCGTCATTCAGATAAGCACGAGCCTTTGCTGCTTCCAGACTCTCGGGAAGGTACGTTCGCCGATACACTTGTTGTACAGCTCTTTGAATAGGCTCGTGTTTGCCTTGATTATGGCGTGCAATGCCGCGTTTGGGATGCCATCTGGTCCTGGGGCCTTGGAAATTTTGCTACTGGCCACCGCGCTCAGGACTTCCTCCTCGCTGGTGATAATAGCTCCGCCCGCCGCTATACTGGGTAGCATTAGAGGCGGCTGTGCAGGGAAGAGGGTGGAGATTATCGCTCCAAGCTGTTCCTGGGCTGTTGGGGTCGGCTGTCTGTTGAGCTTACCCATGACGAGCTTGTAGGCAGATCCAAAAGGTTCCTGGTCTGCCTCATCGCACAGCTGCTGAAAGCACTCTCTCTTGCTTGCTCTAATGGCCACCATTAGGGCTTTTTTTCCTTTCCCTGTAGCGAGACTCAGATAGCTCAAGCATGGGCCGTCCACGGTTTCGTTGACACCTCCGTCTCGCAGAGATGCACTCTCTCCTGGCTGTGGCTATCTCTTGGTTCCACCAGGGGACTGGTCGCCTTCCATTGCCCCATCGCAAGCTTCCTTGATCCTCGCAGATACCACATCCGCGCAGGTGTTTGCGGCGCCAGAAATGGTATTACCATCATGTTTTCTAAGAGCGCCTCGACATTTTGGGTGCCTACCTTGTAGGCAGTTTAAAGGTTGGTTAGGCCCGACAGGTAGTGACTCGTCTTTATGACTATCGCTACATGGTCGCCGTAGGTGAGGAGGTCACTCTCGGCCTGCCTTGCAGTATGTGCATTTGCCTCCATCGTTAAGGAGGCAGACATCCAAGGTCGCCAGGGCATCTAGTAGAGCGGTTCCCCTCTGCGTTGTTGCCGTGCTCCCCCATGCGGTGGACCACGCGTTGAAGTCCCCGGCAATTATTACCGGGGATCGTCCCCGGCCGTCTTGGGCAATCTCCTGGATTACATCCTTGAATGCATCTATGTGCATGCTCGGCGGAGGGTAGCAACTGTATATTGTAGTCGCCTGGCACTTGGCCCTGGCGTAGCCAGGTCTCGAAGCGATAGGTGGCCCGGAGGCTGTCCACATCTCTAGATGGCTGCCCCACCGTCCGCGCTTTGTTTCCATACTCCTTCTGGTTTTGCCTTGTAGGGTTCGCTCAGTATGGCGATGTCGATTCTCTGCTCGATAGCCGTCTGCGACAGCAAGTCTTGGGCTGCTCTGCAGTGGTTTAGGTTAAGCTGGAGGAACTTAACCATTCTGCATGTGCTTGACGGCCCTCTGGTATTCTGGGCAGGTCCTGCTCATTGTAGCTTACTCTGCCTCCTTCGCGTGCTTGCCTCCTCGGGTGCATAGGATGCACTTGGGATAGTTTTGGCACGTATTGTGCTTGTGGCCCGTGCCACCACATTTAAAGCATGACTCATGTGTGGCTTTAGTTATTGCGTCGGAGGCTCGGCATCTTGCCGAGGTGTGTCCGAAGCCCATGCATTTGTAGCATCGCTTTGGCTCGGTTTTTTCTCGGATACGGCATACGACCCATTCGATCCGGATTCTGCCCTTCTCGAGCAACCTCCGCGCATGCTCTGGTCTAAGGTTGACCATCGCAATTTGGGTTCCGCCGAACCCTTTTCGCATCCTAGGTGAGGCGTCTCGTGGTATGTCGCACTCTTCTCCCGCAAACAGGGCCATGATGACCTCCTCCGCGCTGGTCATGTCATCCAGGTGGCGAATCTCCACTTGAATCATCTCCTGCATAACCGCCACCTCTGCTTTGCCGGAGATGGCAGTCTTTAGGGCTTGCAGCTGCTGCGTGGATGGGTCCAGGGTTTTCGGCATCCTTAAGAGGAGTCCACCATTCACTGTTCTCCGCAGTCCTTGCACATTGTCCTTGAGTCCCTGTAGAGAGGGCTCAGTTTTGACAATCTTGAGCATGTCTGCGTATGTACCTTCGCTATATTTGATTATGATTGCGTCGGCGCGCTGCTTCCTGGGCATTGCCGGTTGAGGTGCACGGCTCCCATTTTAATCGCCGCTCGCAGCTTTGACTTCTATGCTCTTAGGTCTGGGTTTTGCCTTGACCTGCTGCCATGTCGCATTTCTCTGCTTTCGGGCACAATGCTGTAGCTTCTTCATAGCTTGCATCGAATCGATCGTCCCCTGCGTGACGTGCCGTACTACCTTCTTGTTATTGCTCTTAGTATCGGTAGACTTCGCGATCATTTCGTCGAGCATTGATCCTAGCTTCTCAACTAGCGCTGGGGCATTAGCTTCGACCTTTTGCCTCTTGTGGGCTTCAACCTGCTTCCCGTCAGGGCTCACCGCGTCCCAGCTTCGCTTCGGGGTTGCCTGCTCCTCGTTTATGTCGCCGAAGACAACAACCGGCAGATGCACCTTCGGCGGCGCTGACACCGGGTGAATCTCTGGCGCGCTGGCCGGGGGCGAGTGTTGGACCTTCTGCTTGAGTCGCTGAAAGCCCCACATCAGCTCCTTCTCAGCTCTCGCTACCTGGTCGCAGCGTCTCCTCGCTCATCGCACCTGCTCCTAGGGGGGCCCTCGGTGCGCGGGGATTTCCCCCTGCGAATGCCTGATGGGAGTTATACCACTCCTTCTCGGTCCCCAGAGCCCCTTTTAATCGGCGCCGCCTTAGCGGAGGGGTTTGAAAATAACGAGTTCCTTGGCCTTGTGCTCTTAGCCCCACCAGAGCCAACTACGGAATGCGAATGAAAATTCCTAAACCCTAATTTAAACACAAATCTAAGCTTGATTTAAACCTTGAATTCAAGTCAAATCAAGTCTTGATCCAACTAAAATCTAGAATCAAATAAATATAGAATCTAGATCCGAGCCAAAACCCAACTCAAATTTAAGGCAAATTTATTTTAAATATCAAGGTTCAAATCTAGATCTGGACCCAAGTTCAACCTTAAGTTCAGGTCCGGATTTGGAATTTAAATTCAAATTAAACAAGTTTTATATCAAAATTAAGTTCCAACTCAACTCCAATTCTGTTTTAAATTTGGATCCCAATAATCTAAGTGTAGACCAAATTCGAGCTTGAACCCTAGAGTCTAGATTTGAATTCGTGTTCGAATTCAAACCCAAATTCCCAAATTCAAACCTTAATCCAATCCAAGGCTTAAACTATAATTAAATTAGATTAAAGTTAGATCTCAAGTTGTATTAGAACTTAAATTCAGGTAGAAATGCTTACGGCTTAAATTTAAGTTTAAATTTTGGCTGTGGCGGGAATTTGTCTGCTCGCGCTTTCCAACACTGCGCGGGTGTGAATGCTCGCTGCGCATGCGCTGCACAACGCTATGATCAGCTGATCGTTTGTTGCGCCGGAAACTATTCCAAGCCGTGAGAGTGATCGCGGGAAATGGAGCCGCTCGCTGGACAGGAGAGAGTCCCCCCCTTGCCCACGGGTTCCTATGGCGGTTCCAAGTGCCTAGATTCGGGTAGCCCAGATAGTCAGCGGGGACCGATTTTGCTACGTACATTTCCCCAGCTGTCTCACAAGTAGTAATATCACCTTTTTAGGGCCTTTCGAGCCGTCAACACTAACTTTTACTTTGGAGCTCGGAAAAACACGTCTAATCACTGTGAGTAAACAAACTGTCTGTCACACCAATTTTCCGATCGTTATATGTATATAATGCGGTTTTTTCCCCTTTTCAAGTCGTTATGATTGCCTGTGTGAAGCCAGCAACACGCGGTCTTTTCACCAAATTTAAGTTCAGTTTTCCACGAATTCCAGCGACGCCAGAAATACGGGGCCTTTTCAAGTTCTTGGAAAGATCCGTTTTCGTAGAATTCCAGCGGCGCCTTGCTTTTCACACTTTTTTATTTATTTATTTATTTATTAAGAATAGCAAATATCTGTCATTTTGAATCCATATCCTTACCTCAGACCGGATAAGGAGTGTTTTTTAATGATATGCTCCGACTCACATCAGGTGGTCAGAGGCAAGGATAGGTGTCTTAAAATATTATTTTTGTTAAAGTCTAATGACATTTCAAAATATAACAGAGAGTACATGTCCTTGTAAAGCGAACAAAAAATGCGAAAAGGATCGTGTGCCTCGAAATTAGTTTTACAAATATCCAAAGCTATAGGCCGAAAGTAACGTGATGGCCTAGAAGGAACTGAAAAGTGTATTTGCTTAAGAAGATTACTGGAAGAAATGTATCCATCTATTAATTTATGCAGGAACATCACGCCATGGCAGGTCCGACGATCCTTAAGAGAGGGCAGGTCGAGAAGGCGTAGTCTGTCGGCATACGGAGGAAGGTGGCGATGTGGGTCCCAGTCTAAACCCCGAAGAGCGAACAAAAGGAATTGTTTCTGTATACTTTGCATATTGAGGGGACCATACGCACGAACAATATTCGAGTATGGGCCGAACCAGGGATATATATAAGAGTTTTGTAGTGTAGGGATCATCGAATTCCTTAGACCAACGTTTTACGAAAGCAAAAACAGCCTTTGCTTTACCAACAATTATACCGATGTGATCGGTGAAGCTCAAGTTGTGGGTAAATAGAATACCAAGATCCGTTACAGAGTGAATACGTTCAAGAACACTCGTGCCTAAGAAATAGTTGGCCTGGAAACAATTTCTGCGGTAAAACGACATGTATTTACATTTGGAGTTGTTAAGAAACAATAAATTGTGAGTGCACCAGGACAACATGTTGTTTAAATCAGCTTGCAAAAGCTGAGCAGAGTCAGGATTCACAAGAGGCAAACATAGTTTTACGTCATCAGCATACATCAAGACGTAAGAGTGGAGAATAACTTGGGGCATATAATTTATAAAAATGCCAAATAGAAGAGGACCGAGGAGGACCGTCTTCTTTTTTTCTAACTGCACTTTTTCCAAATGTTCATTTTCACATTACACGCACACGCATACATATATGCAAAAGTTGCAGGGCCGCGCAGGACCTGCTGATGCAGACAGTGCGCGACCTGGACGTGGAGGTGGCGGTGCTCAGCGAGCCAAACAAGGCTGCTAGCACACACGGCTGGGCCACGGACCGTACCGGCAAAGCTGCGATATGGATGTGTGGACGGGAATCCGGTCACTTGTCCGACGTCAGATCGGCGGATGGCTTCGTTCGCGGAAGAGTAGGCGGGGTGAGGGTGTACAGCTGCTACCTGGCACCGAGCCTCACCCTGGAGGCGTTCAGCAGCACCATCGATGAGCTCAGTAATGACATCCGAGGACGAAGCAACACCATAGTGGGTCGCGACTTCAACGGCTGGGCCCAGGATTGGGGGCTTTCGCCTCCCAGGACATCGCCTTGCTCAACGAGGGCATCCAGCAAACATTCAACAGAGCGGGAGCTGGTTCCATTAAAGACCTAACGTACGCTAGCATCGCACTAGCCTGCCAGGCCAGGTGGAGAATCAGCGAGATCTACACGGCCAGCGACCATGAGGCCATCCTCGTTTCCCTCGGCGAGAACCCACCCCGCAGAACGGTTCCGCCTAGCGCAAACAAGGCGTACCGGCAGGACACGTTCAACGCCCAAGCGTTCTCGAGTGCCCTAGCGGGCCTAGCCACCGACGAGACGGACTGTGCCAACACGCTCAACTGGCGGTCGCCGTCGAGCGTACATGTAACGCAAGCATGCAGCAACGGAAAACGTTCCGAAGGCACCACACACCTGTTTACTGGTGGAACGACGATATAGCAACTCTAAGCTCATCTTGCCTCCGAGCTAGAAGGCAAGTTCAGAGAGCGCGCGGCTCCCCGAACCTTCTAGCCCGTAGCGAAGCGTATAAGATCGCAAGGGCGGCCCTGAAGAAAGCGATAAGGACCAGCAAGAAAGAGTGCTTTCTCAAGCTGTGCGACGACGTCGATAAGGACCCTTGGGGCGGGGCCTACCAAAAAGATCGACCCTGGATGCCATCGAAACGGTCACTAACCTGGCAGCGAACGCCATCGCTGGCGCTAGATGGAAAAAAGGCGCCAAGGAGTACTGTCTGGTGGTAACACTAGACATCCGGAACGCCTTCAACTCTGCGGATTGGAGGCGGACACTGGAGGCTCTGGAAGCCTTTAACGTCCCTGGCTACCTGCTGAGGATAGTACGCAGCTACTTCAGCGAGAGGACTCTCATCGTGGACACGTCCCTGGGCACCAAAACACACGAGGTCTTAGCGGGAGTCCCGCAGGGCTCCGTCCTGGGAGATCCCTATCCAGGATCCTACTAAACATCAGGAGGCCGAAGCAGTCCAAGAGGAAGTTGCTCACGAGCGTCGTCACGTCGCAACTCCTCTATGAAGCCCCATCCTGGGCGGAGGCTGCGAGAGCTACACGAGGGGTGTGGAGGGAACCTACCGCCTATGCGCCCTAAGAGTAGCGTGCGCCTTCAGGACTGTCTCCACCGACGCGGCCCTGGTCATTGCGGGACAGGTGCCGATAGGTGAGCTGGTGCAAGAAGATCAAGAAGCCCGCCTCCTATGTGAGCCGAGAAACCCTTTGGCCAGGCGCGAGGCCAGGAGCAGTGCCAGGCGCAGGAGCATCGCCCGTTGGCAGTCCAGTTGGGACAGTTCCACAAAGGGCCGTAGGACACACCGCCTGATTCCGGACATCCAAGGCTGGGTAGACCGAAAGCACGGCGAGGTAGTCTTCTACTTGACACAGGCACTCAGTGGACACGGTTGCTTTCGAAGCTACCTCAAGCGATTCGGCCACGACACAGAGGACCACGTTCTTTTCGAATGCCACCGATTCCACCACGAGCGGCTAGCACTGGAGGAAGTCGTGGGCGCTGCCATCGGAGCTGACAATGTGGTCCCCACCATGTTTGCCAGCCAGAAGGCCTGGGACGCGACTGCCACGTTCGTGGCAAGCGTCATGATGACCATTAGTACCCTGGAGACGGAGAGAAGGATGCCTAGCGGCGGTACCGCGCGACCATGGCCCTCTACACTGCATCAAAGCACCCTTCTACCCAACAACACGCAGTCTTCGTTTTTTTGTTGTTATGTGTTAATTGCTAAGTTCTTGTGTATGTTGAATAAATGGAATATATTAAAAAAAAATATATATATATGCAAAAGTTTAACCGCATGCAATTTTGACGGATTGCGAAAAGAAAAAATTTCAGAATGTTCTTTTATATTATTCCTGGACGAGCCCCCAATAGTTGTAGGGTTATAACTTTATTGAGTTTCCCACAAATGTTTACTTATTATTATTTACTGAATTTCATAACGATTAAACAATTTACATATCGACGCATTTCCGCGAATGTATCGTGGGTTGAAAAAACTAATTTTACAGGAGAAGCTCTTTTTTTGATTTGATCTCTTAGGAAGCACTGAACAAACCATAAAGTTGAAATTTAATTTTTATCGGAACTATAGGGTTTTCAGTTATAATATTTCACAGGGTAGTGATACACTAGGTGCCTAAGAATTTTGCATTAAAAACTCAATTTCGAAAAAAAGCGACATACGATACTATCGCGGAAATGCGTCGATATATGTCGCGCTTTTTCTTCAAACTTAACAACCGCTCAGCTCTTCTCTTCTCCTAAGTGTGCCCGCATAATGCATGCCATCCCGAGTCTTAATACTAGTCTTACATTAATGGATATACTTCAGCATATATACTTCACTAAAATACTTTAAGGATATACTTAAATACACTAGGGATACTCTTCTACAAATATACCAATCCTACATATATATATATATATTAACAGGATATTTTTATATACTTACCTAAATCTTTTAATGAGGTTTTCTATTATAAGTGAGTAAAATGAACATGAGAGAGAATACATTGCCATTCCCCAACATCCAAATCGAACCCCTTCTTCGTAACGAATTTGAAGTACAGATCCTTGCGATGCCTTTGGGTCTCCTTTGAATACGGCCTCTCCCACGAAATCGGTAAAATAAAGCGAATAACATACATGTGCCATCCAGCAGAAAAGGTTTGTCAGGCAAATCATTCTCAAAGAAAATGGCATGTGTACAATAGATAGCAAATAGTGTTGCAACGACTCTACTTCCATAAAATTATGGGTATGAATTAAGTCATCATTTCCTCCTTCTGAGTTTTCTTGCATGACGTCTGCATTTTCAATAAAACTGGTTTCATTATTTATGTTGCCGAGGGATGGCCTTCCAGTCACCTTAGAATGAAAGTTAAAAAAGTGGTAATATTAACAAATTATACAAATAAAAAAAAGTATGTTTTCAGTATTGCCTAACCAGGTTTCTTTCTGTGGTAAAAAAGTGTTTTACCTGTACGGGCTATTCGTATTGATTTGTGAAAAGTGTATAAATTGGGAGTCATTGTCCCTTGCTTTCCAAAAAAAAAAAACAACAAAAAAACTGTCAGCGATACACAATTATTTTATTTAAAAGCAAATAAACTAAATATAAGTAAAATTAAATATCAATAGCACACCATTGGAGAATCATCATCATCAGTAGCATCTGATTTTAAGTGTCCAGAGGTAGCGACGGTCTTCGACGAGTAGCTAGTTCTCTCTAGTTCAGAGAAGAACGCCCAACGAGCTCTCCCCAATCACGTTCCGTTTCATTTTTGGCAAGATGGATAATCATTGGACATTCGTCGAGTGAGACGTACCTACCTGCAACAGCAACAACTAAAACAACGACCAATATTGCGTAATCGTTGTCAATGACCGCAAAGACAAAAAATATGGTAACAAAACCCAAAAAGATCAACCGTCTCACCATAAGCTACGACCCAAACAACTAAAAGAAAAAATCTAAGTAAATAATGAAGGAGAATTAGAATTAATTATTTCGTACAATTCAGTCAGCCAAAGGCAAAAGGCAAATAAATAGGAGAAATTAGTGAGGAGAGCTTTTTTATACCCTTGCAGGGTATTATAATTTCAGTCAGAAGTTTGCAACGCAGTGAAGGAGACGTTTCCGACCCTATAAAGTATATATATTCTTGATCAGCATCAACAGCCGAGTCGATCTAGCCATGTCCGTCTGTCCGTCTGTCTGTCTGTCTGTTTCTACGCAAACTAGTCCCTCAGTTTTAAAGCTATCTGAATGAAACTTTGCATATAGTCTTCTATATGCTCTCACTGCTATATATGTCGGAACGGGCCGGATCGGACGACTATATCATATAGCTGCCATACAAATGTTCGATATATTTGTAGAAAAAAAATTATAACTTTATATTATAACTGTATGATATAGTTGTCCGATTTTCATAAAATTTTTACTAAAATTCTGAAATAATAAAAGAAGCTCATATCTAAAAGTAGATAAGAATATGTTGAAAAATAACGAAGTTAGAATTTTTTTCCTATTAATTTTCCGATCGTTCCTATGGCAGCTATAAGATATAATTGTCCGATTTTCATAAAATTTTTACCAAAATTCTGGAATAATATAAAATGGGCATATCCCAAAAATGATGCAAAGATTTTGAAAAACAGACAAGTTATAATTTTTTTTCTAAAAATTTATCGAACATTTGTATGGCAGCTATATGATATAGTCGTCCGATCCGGCCCGTTCCGACATATGTATATAGCAGTGAGAGTATATAGCAGACTATATGCAAAGTTTCATTCAGATAGCTTTAAAACTGAGGGACTAGTTTGCGTAGAAACGGACAGACGGACGGAATTATGGTATAAATTTCATAAAAATCGGACAACTATATCATATAGCAGCCATATAAACCGATCGGTAGATGTAGAGAAAATGTAAAACTGGGAATGTAAAACTGTAACTGTCAAACTGTAAACATAATAAGTATAGGCAAAATGTAATGAAACTCTGTTTTGTGAGTGTTTTCAGCATTTAAATCTATAATATAAACATCGAAACCAATCTGCAAGGGTATACAAACTTCGGCGTGCCGAAGTTAGCTTCCTTTCTTGTTATACATATATTATTTAAACATGAATATTATTTACAGTATAATATTTTAAATTAAGCCCTTCAGTACATTTGGTTTTTCACATTCATATAATTTAATCTATGTATAATTATGTTTGTATTATTTTATATGGTTTTCGTCGTGTTTTTTCTCATGGGTTTTTAGCGAAGAGGGAAAAATTTCTTGAGATAATTAGTCAATTCTGTTTATAATGTTGTAATTAGCTCTTTAAATTTGGCGAAGCACCTATGACCGCGGGAAAGCATTGGATCCAAAAGGGGCCGTTCAAAAGGAGGATATTTAAAATGAAAATCGAGCGGCCATAGGAAGGGATGGATCCCATCAAAATTCGAGATTTGCAATGTGTTCTAGGGCATAGGATAAGGGCAAGTTTTCAACATAATCTTTCTTTTTTCGTCCGCTATTAATTCATCTCAGAGTTTTCTCTACCACTCTTATATTGGAAAAATCATACATGAAATTAGTTTTCCTTCCAAAAATAATAAAAGTAGGTCACACTGAAGCAGCAAGACCACCACCCCCCCTGCCGACAAGTCACAACCGGAGAACAATTTTGCATGTGCGTTTCTCTCAGTACCAACAACAAGCCTGAATATGATTTTTTTTTTTGTATTCAATTTACTTACTCGATTATACAACTATACAACTAGAATAACAATAAGCTATAGTAAATACAGATGCTACTCCTCGTCTCTCGCGAGCGGGACCTTGGCCCTCACTGTGCGGTACGGCCGCAAAGCATCGCTTCGCACAGTGGCAGGCCGCTCATTCGCTCGTTCCTGCCCCTCTCCAGCAGCCCTCTCCCAAGGCCTTGGGCTCTTCAACATTAGCTGCACCAGCGTGCACACGCCGATCTCCGCTCCTGCTGCCGCCTCCAGCGCTGCCTGTTCTCCGCGAATCGGCGGCACTCAAATACGACGTGGCGCGCATCCTCTTGTACGCCGTATCCGCACTCCGGACAGCCGGTACAGCCATCCTTGTTCTCATGGCCGAACCTCTTAAGGTAAGTGCAGCAGCCATGCCCGCTCAGCACCTGGGTCAGGTAGAAATCCACCTGCCCGTGCTTCCTCTCCATCCAGGCCTCTACGTTGGGGATCAGGATGTGCGTCCATCTCCCTTTGGACGAAGCATCCCATCTGGCTTGCCAGCTCTCGTAGCTCTTTCCTCTAGCCGCTATTTTAGCCTCGGACCTCGCGGCGCGATCAGGTCTATGGTGCCCGCGGAACGCGTTGCGCAACTCAGCCTTCTCGCGGACCAACTCCCTCAGAGGGACCAATCCCGCTATCACAAGCGCAGCGTCATCCGAGACCGTTCTAAATGCGCTTGCCACTCGGACAGCGCATAGTCTGTATGTAGATTCCGCCCCCCGCATATAGGACTTGGTCTCGGCGGCTGCAGCCCACACCGGAGCCGCGTACAGCATCTGGGAGGTCACGACGCTAGTCAGCAACTTCCTGGTGATCTGCTTGGGTCCTCTGGTGTTAAGGAGTATCCGCGAAAGGCTTCCTGCCGTCCTTCTGGCCTTCTTCTGGGCGTACTCCAAGTGCTCCTTAAACGATAGCCGGGTATCGATCACAACGCCGAGGTATTTTATTGCCCTCTGCGATCTAATCACGGCTCCGCCTACCCGGATCTCGGCCGTTTCCACGATCTTCCGGCTCGTTATCAGGACTGCCTCCGTCCTGTGTGCCGCTAGCTCCAGGCCAGCACTTGCGAGCCACGATTTGATCGATTTGATCGCCTCGTTAACCGAAGCTTTTGCTGCGATGCGCTCCTTGGCGACTACGACCACCGCTACGTCGTCAGCGAAGCCCACAACGGTCGTGCCACTGGGCATTGGGAGCCGCAGGACTCCGTCGTACATGGTGTTCCAGAGTAGGGGTCCCAACACGGAGCCCTGAGGGACTCCGTCGGAGACTTCATATGCTGTGGAACCCATATGCGTGGCCACTGTGAGCACTCTCTCACTGAAGTAGCTCCTTGCTATCCTCATGAGGTACCCTGGGATATTCAGGGCGGCGAGGGACTCCAACGTTCGGTTCCAGTTCGCGGTGTTGAAGGCGTTCCTTATGTCTAGCGTTACCACTAGACAGTAGCTTTTGGAGCCATCTTCCACCTCTTACCTGCGATAGCCGATGGCATCCAGCGTTGACTTCCCCTTCCTAAACCCAAACTGGTTTGGAGAGAGACCACTGGCCTCCTCGATGGCGGCAGTCAGTCTGGCTGAATCGATCCGCTCGAATACCTTTCCGGTGGTGTCGGTGAGGCAGATGGTCCTAAACGAGGATGGCTCTCCTGCGGCTTGCCCGGCTTGACGAGTAGCAGTAGCTTCTGTCTCTTCCACCTCTCCGGAAAGGTCCTCCAAGCACTTGGAGTACAGGGTGGCGAACGCCCTCGGGTGTAAGGCGACGGACAGCTTCAACGCTCTGTTGGGTACAGCGTCCGGCCCAGGTGCCTTCTTGGGGGCACACTACTGCACATCCGGATCACCTTCGCTTCCGAGACTTCGCAGGCGTAGTTTGGGAGACACTCCGCACTGGGCTCCATGGTTCCCGGAGATCCTGTCGGGAAAAGCGCCCGCACGATGCCGTCCAAGGCTTCGGGGTTCGATGGAGCTGTACTGCCGGCTCTCAGCCCTTTGACTACCATCCTATACGCTCCGCCCCAGGGGTCGTCCTCTGCATGGTCGCAGAGCTGCAGTAAGCGGTCCCTCTTAGCTTCCTTTATGGCCGTCTTGAGGTCCTTCCTCGCCGTCCTGTAGGCCTAGCTACGCTGTGCGACACGTGAGGTGCCGCGCGCACGGGTCAGCTGCCTCCGGGCTCGAAGGCAGGTGCTCGAGGTCGGCGATCACATCGCATCACCAGAACATTGACCTATGGTTCCTCCGGAACGAGCCTCTCTGTCGCATGCTCTGGTCGCAGGCATGCTCCAGGGTTGTTGCGATGCGGTTCGCCATCTCGTTGGCTCCACCCGTCAATTCGGCCGCCATGCCGCCCAACGCGTTTGCGAAAGCCTGCGTGCACAGCGTGTCTGGCCGGTAGGCTTTGCTGGGCCGCGGTACTGAGCGGGTATCTTCCGCGGATACTCCCACTGAGCATAAGATCGCCTCGTGATCGCTCCCGGTATGTGCGTTACAGATTCCCCATCTAGCGGTATGGGAAATTGCTCCGCTCACATACGTTAGGTCGATGATTGAGGCGGCTCATGCTCTGACAAACGTATGCCGCTCACCGTCGTTGAGGAGGATAACGTCTGTCGATGCAAACGCCTCGAGTACCTTTGGTCAAGACAGATCCCCACTCCTGGGCCCAGGGGTTGAAGTCTCCTCCGACTATAACGTTGGGATTCCCGCGTAGATCGGAGCTGAGGTCGTCCAGGATCCTACAGAACACCTCCAGTGGGAGACTAGGCGCCAGGTAGCAGCTATATATGCGGTAGCCGCCAATCTCCGCCCGCACGAATCCGTCTGCTGTCAGGATGTTGGACATCCGTAGTCTTCTGTCTCCGCAGAGCCAAAGGGCCGCCTTGCCAGAGCGGTCCTTGGCCCACTCTCCTCCCTCGCTCACCCTGTATGGCTCGCTCAGTATGGCCACATCCGTCGCTACCTCTCGCACTGTCTGCGTCAGCAGGTCCTGCGCCGCTCTGCAGTGATTCAGGTTGAGCTGAATTAACTGCATACGGTCTTTGGAATACCGGTACCGCCATTTCCGGCCTGACTGCTTTTGCTGCCGGGTCGATCGTTGGCCTCTCCGGAACTCGCTGAAGAGTTCACTTGCTCCTTTTTACAGGCAACTGCCTTGTGGCCTGCTTCGCCGCACTTGATGCTCTTATCCACCAGGCTCTTACATCTAATGGCGATGTGCCCAAGCTCCAGGCATCTGAAGCAGCGGAGAGGGCCCTCGCGCTCCCGCACTCTGCATATGGTCCAGCCTATGCGGACTTTGCCGCGCCGCCTGACTTCCTTCGCCATCGGGCATGGCAGGCTGAAGACCGCCGTTTTAGAATCCCCATACCCGGGGCGGAGGCTTCGTATCCTCACTGCTCCGTCGCTAAGCTGGTATTGCTCCACGAGGGCGGTACGGATCTCCCTCTCCATCGTGATCGCGTCGAGGTTGCGTATCTCGAAGACGCAGACCTTCGACTCCTCCGTTAGGGCTCGCGCTTTCGCAGGACCCTGGATATGCTGTCCCTCATGGACTCAGCGCTCTCTGAGCTTCCTCTGGCTACCTCGAGAAGTAGATTCCCCCAAGCCGTCTGACGCACCTTCGTGACAGCCCCTCCGAGATCGGTCAGCTGTCTGTCCTCCCTTCTTGTGAATAGGGCCTGGATCTCGCTGTAGCTCTTCCCTGGCGCTTCCACTACCACCGCGTCAGGGCGTGCTCTACGATTCTGCTTCCTCTTTCTAGCCACTGTGCTCCACGAATTCACGGCAGTCACAGGCTCGGGTTCGGGTGGCCTTACTGCACTCCCATGCCGACGCTCCGATACCCGAGGCATCGCTGGGGCATCAGACCGAGCCTTTTTAGCACCGTTCCTCGGCACTGCGGGGGCTGTGGCCTGGGCTGAAGGGGCTCGCCTCTGCCTGGGGACGTCGCTCATCCCGGCTATGCCGTCTTGTTGGCTGACCCTTCTGCACGGGTCAGTCTGGACTGCTCGGTCTTTCCTCGGCACTACCGCCGTCTGCAGTGCCTTGCTTTCAACAGTCTTCCCAGCTGGTAGGATCTGGGAGCATTTGCAGCATACGCTCTCCGGGGCGCTCGTTTTCTCGGGCTCCACTGTCGACTGCTCGATGCCGGATTTGAGCTTCCGCATCTCCGCTATCATCGCCTTCATTGTAATGTTGATGTGGCACACCTGCTTCTCGTGCACCAGGCTGTGGAGTTCGTCGAACAGCTTTCCCAGCTTGGTGACGAAGTCGGTGCGAGTAAGCGTCATCTCCTGCTCAACCTCAACGTCAGGGGTGGTCTCCTCCTAGGCGGCTTTGCTTCTCTTTGGAAGCGTACCCTTTAGACCGCTCGTCGGGCTGGCCGGGTCTCTGCCCCTCTTACACTTGTGTGTGCACTTGCGAGGTCCCTTGTTGGCCAGGGGTTTCCCCGTAACTATGCAGGTGGGAGTTTTACCGCTCCTGCTCGGTCGCCAGAGCCCCGTTTAAAAGGTGTATTGGTCCGTTCCATGACCTTTACCACCTTAGTGATCCTCAGTGCGAGCCTTGGGTTTGGGTTTCACCCGTTTTCCACTACCTCCTGCCAAGGATCAAGAGCGGCGGCCCTGAAAGCTATGCTACATTTTGCATTTGCAGATCGCATATGCATGTCGTACCAGGTAGCTTTTGTCTGCACGATAGCTGGCGCGATAGCGCCACCTGGCGGCGGCGGAGTGTTGCCAGACCTGTGCACTTTTCGATGCTTCTCAACACTCGGTCACAGCTGATCTTGCCAACATGCTGCGGGGGCAGCCACATTTACCGAGAGAGAGAAGTTCTCACCACTCCCACCGCTGGCCCAGCTCAGAAAATTGGAAGATCGGGCTTCCTGAATCCTCCGCGGACACCACGGGTATGACGCTGCAGGTGAGCAATCTCAGCCATTTCGCAAGGCCGGTCAGCATCCGATTTTGCAGGGGGCCTTGCCACAACCCCCACACCACGCGTTCGTCGGGGGAGCACCGCCGTGGTGCGTCCGTGCCCGGCGACTTCACACACCATCTCAAGCCTGAATATGTAATTTTAAATGATTGTTACAAATAGTGTGTAGCGTCCTGTCGTCCACGGGTAGTCAGCGGGACGTCCAGGGTCTGTGCAGATATATTTATTTGGTTCAGGCGTGGTTGCTGTAAGAGATTCCGACCCCGTGCCAGAGTAGAACGCTAGAGGATTATGCCGTAAATGTATCTTAATGATTATTTACTTAAAAGGTACAATTTTCAATAATTTCATGCCGGATCTCGATTCTGGGGTTACGCCGTAGTTCCGATTCGTCCTCCTCGTCCCGAGTGCGGCTGTCCGATAGGGGAATGCCGATAGTCCCGCCAGGGTATGGGCCTTGAAAGCCACCCAATAGCGAATGCGTTCGGACTCGAAAGTCCTCCACGAGAGAATGCGTTCGGACTCGAAAGTCAACCGAACCCAGTAGTTGTCGGACTCGAAAGTCAGCTCAGAGAAGTTCGGACTCGAAAGTCTGCAGATTCCGACTCGAAAGTCAGCTCGAAGACGTTTGGACTCGAAAGTCTGCAG